>VURO01021302.1:67307-98831 GCA_015108175.1 Pelvicachromis taeniatus
ATAAAAAAAAATTAAAATAAAAATTTATTTTTTTTTTTTTTTTTTTGCATGCCAATTAGCTTATATTGAAAAAAAAAGAAGGGTGGAGTGGATATTTTTGTTTGTCCTGTAGTCGTTGTGTGCGTGTGCTTGTCTGTGTTTGCGTGTGTGTGTCTGCATAAGGCCTTGGTAATAATTAGTCTATTAGCCCAGTTGCTCGGTTAACCTACACTAACTGTTTGGGAGGAACATTTGGGAATTACCATACATACAAATAGAGAAAGCAGTTAATGAACACCCTATGCGTAATATGGACATAAATACGCAGATAAACCCAGTGCACAAACACACATTCTTTAGTCCTGAAGTGTTTATAGAATAGGATGAGAACTACAACTAAGAGTAACTCATTTATTTGCTTTATGTTTGAGCAACAACTTCATCGGTCATCGCTATTTTCAGTCCATTAGTGATGATTTACTTCACTGTAATACCTCAGTGTGTCCTAAGTAAGTAGTATAAACTAGCTATTTGTAATTCTCAGTGTTGATTAGACAGCTAAAATATGCTACTTTATCATCGCTGTCCTGATTCTTCTGTGAATCAGAGCTCTGTTTCCAAGTGCCTTCAATCACTGAAGGAGATAAGCCTAAATTCTTGGATGTGTAATGTAGAGAACATGTCGCAACAATATTTTGAAATTATAGGTTTGCACAGCTTGTCTTTTTTTCTCAGCAAGTTAGTTCTTGAAGATTTTCCTGCAATGTCTAGTTGAACTTTTCTCTGTCACGCCATTGCTTCAGGCCAAAACAGCTTTTGTTAAATGGTCTACAAATTCAGACAAAGATATAATTGGATATAATACGTGTTTATTTTTATTTATTACACATTAAATTAACAAATAAATCACCCACATAAGATTTGCCACTAACATACATGACATTACTTTGCTTTTGGTCTTAATGCAGACCTACTGCTTCAGTGTAAAAGAACTGGCGCCTGATTTGTATTCGCAGATTGCCTTGAATTACTTGGCTATCAGCCTAACAGTTGGTGCCAAGTTGAAAGGCCATGTTGTGGTCACCCTAGCACAGTGGAGTACTGGCTATCACGCTATTTGCCAGATCACTGGGACAGTTTAAAACAACATCCAGCGTACACATACACATTTCCCAAGTCCCAGTCGTGTCAAACGTTATTAAAACAGCTCAAGTTGGTCGATAGCAACAGGCCACCTGCTGTTTCTGGGACCTGGGACCCAGATACTCAAAGAGAGTATGATATTTGAAAAGGAGAAATACAAAAAGGGGTAGAAGGAGAAGAGCAAGGGTGCCCACAACAGGAGGCTAGACCAAAGCTGGTCGATATAGCTGGACCCATACTGTGCACAGCCTTGAATTACTCCCTTTCTTACTGGCGATGCCCAACCAAGAGGCGGGATGCCTCTGGATCCTGGCTGCTATGTGAACTTGGCACCGAACAGTGAAAGTCAAATACTTTTACTTTTACTTTTACTGGAGGAGAATGCGGCAGGAAGGTCTCCAAAGACACAGAGGAAGAGCATTCAAAATAATTTAAAGGTGCCTTCTTTTGTAAAAATTAAAGAAGTCAATAAGAATGATGCGTATTGTGCTACATTTGGCACACATTTCATTTTTTATTTGCCTATACATGTTTAATATTCTTTTTTTTCTATGTAAAAGTAGGCAATAGATTAAATATTAAAATAAAAACACAAAGTGTGTTAGTAAGGTATTTAGAGATGACAACAATTGCTTGCTCCGCTTTGAGATTGAGTCTCCAGAACTGACGGGATGAAACCCCAATATTTAAACTGTTCCCTCATTTGGGTTGTTGGAAGTGGAGAGCATTATCTAGCACATCTTATATAGTTGCTCAGTTTGGTTGAGATGTCATCACTGTAAAGGACATAACATACGAATCACATAATCGAAACATTAAGCGTATCATTATCCGGGAAGAGACCTCTCCTAGAAGAAGATGCAGTAGAAATGGATTCAAACAGAGGCTTTGAGGTTTGAGATTCTGCTGGAAGTAAAGGTGACCTGAATAGAGCTGAACTACTTTGTTGCTTATATTTCTCTTTCACACAATTTACAATAAAGACAACTTATACAAAGATGGGAAAAGGCTCTCTAAGCTTCGTCCGTCTAATAACGCTAGAGAGATCCAGTCTTTGTTCCTCCAGCAATCATTACTCTGAAATCACATCGGGAATGAAAGAAAGCAAACATGAATACTTGGGCTTTATAATGATTCTGCAGCCCAGTGGGGTTTTTTTTCTTCTTCATCCTTGACAGAACGTGTGTATTGCTATCTGCTATTCGGCTACCAAAGCCATTTTCAGTGTAAAGGTGAATATTGTCACTCTCCATGTCAAAGTAAAAGAAAAACCCAGTCAAGGATGAGAGCAGAAAATTAACAACAGCTATAAAGTCTCTGTGCAGTATTACAGTTTAATTTAAAAGTAAATTTAAAGTAATGATTGCTTTTTAAGTGTGTCACGCTGTATTTATAGTCTTTTTGTCTCGCCTAAATCAGTTGGCAATTAACTATAATCAATTATAAATAAGTTACAATTGGGCAGAACTGCTGGAACATCTTGGCAGAGAAGTATAAATCGGCCTTCAGGGTCTGAGCATCATGCTGAGAGTCGCACTATACGCTGCTTGTCTGTGTCAAATTATATACTCATTAGAGAAGGAAGCTGGCCAAACACTTAGACAAACACACGTTCTCACGCTGTATTGTGTATTCTCAAAATGATGTCGACATTGTATTTATTTTGTGTCCCTCCTTGTCTTATTTATTCACTTTGCTGCCTCTTTTCTCCATCTTGTGACTGTGTAATCTTTGTTAGTCTTGTTTTTATTTCAGGGTTACAGCGTTTGCCTCATGTTGCCCCTGATATTTTCCAACAGGACTCAAGCGAAAGTACACGAGGGCTCAGTCTTTTGTGTTTTCTCTTGATCCCTTTTCTTTCCATCTGTATCCCATTTCTAACTGTATCTGACTCCCCATTGTCATTTATATCAAGCACCATCCCCCAATCTTCCATCCTAGACACCCCCATATTCCATACTAGCAAAGTAATCTGTCATCCCTGCCTTCCCCTCATTAATTCAGTGATTGGCTGTCCTTTAATTGGATCTTCTTTTCACTCACAGATACGCACACATTTGCTCATGCACATGCACAAGTCATGCTATTAGTGGGCTAAATAGGTGTTCTGGAATAAAGAGAACAGTTAGATTATAGAACTGGGTGTGATTATGGATGCTAAGGTTGCAGTTTGAGTGACAAGGGCAGGTCAACCCTACTGTTAATATGAGCTGGTAACGTAGTCCGTTATTATGTTGCTATTCTGTTAACACTGGTTCATCTGTCAACTACACCTGGGTAGAATGAATGAGGAGGTGTCACTGGATGTTCGGGATCATTTCATCATTAGTGAAAGGCAGTTAAAGCGCACACCACACAGCAACATATTTAGTAAAGGCTATAAATATATTCATTTCCCCTCTGAAGTGACGAATTGTGACTAGTTCAGATAGAAAAAGCTTTATTTTAATGCACACATTCTCTCTTTTCCATATTTAATAAATAAAGATTTTGCCCAATCACACAGAGGGATCTAGTTGCATTAATCTTGCAAGCTTTCCATTAATGGGTTTGGTTAAATTCACAGAATAATAACTTTGAATTATGAAATATAATAAGAATATGGTACATGTTTAAATCCCCAAACACTACACATTTTGTACAGCTAAATCAGTGGCCCTCAAATAGTGAAATTTGTTTCACTAGGGAAAAATTAAATTAAATTAAGTCAAACGAATATGCTTCATGTAGGAAAATAAAGAAGTTAATGCTGACGCTAACTTAGATCTTTTTTTAATGACTGAAAAATTATGGCGTGTGGTGCGTGAATCTTTTTCAGCTTTTGAAGTGGTTCATGCCAGAAACAATGCTGTTCTAAGTAGGGTTTTATGTTGGTTGGAGTAAAAACAATTTGGATCCAATCAGAAGAATGTAATTTCTATTAATATGATTTTAATGGCAAAGCACATTAGTCAGCAGCTGACTGTGCCAAGACTTGACATGTGTTTGACGGCATTCTTGAGCTGTTCCAGAGGTTGTTTGCTGTGTCTTTTTCTTTCAATTCATCTTTTAGTGTTCCCATAGCTATACCATTACCCTACAGCAAACGCATTAACTTATCCTGCCAGCCACTGAGCTGTGAGCCAGCGGTTAGATTGTTTTCTGCCATGTTCCTAAATTGCCCTCATGCTTGGGTATTTCTTTTCCCCACCTATACTAAAGCTTCTCATTCAGCATATAAACTGTTGCTGGAAAGTGCTGTGACTTCCACGCTCATTGTGCTAAATTATTTATATTCATCGTAGCAAATGTAGATCTGTAAGTGTGAATTATTGAAAATGTGTACCATAGTGGGGCGAGATCGTTCAAAGTCAAATAGGCTGTTATTTTTTACCCCCACCCCCCAAGGGAAATCCGACAAGCCAATTTGTGGAAGTGTTTCGTCTTTGCATCTCATCCAAGATGTTTAGTACAAGCGTCCTTTAATTTTTGTCAGCGGGAAACTTTCTACCACATCTCTTAGAGTTTGGCTTCTCTCACCTCTCTAGTGTGCAGATGGAAGTTATGAGGGTGTTTAGATGTGCATATTATGTTGTGTCCCAGTTTAGCTACAGGCACATTGTGGTCTAACAAGGCAAGTGAACAGAGATGATATGTTGCGATCACTGCTGCCTGACACGCTTCTGAAAAATGTCAATAAAGTGGGGCAGACAAGGTTGGAGCGAACTCTTCCCTCATACAAAGTCCCATTTTAAAATGTTACCCCCTTCTCTTTTGTCCCCTTGTCTCACTACTTAACTTTTTCCCTCTTGCAGTATGTTTCTCAGTCTGTTTTCACAGTCTCATGCAACTCATTTCTTCAAGGACATTATTAAATAAAAGAAGAAAGACAGACATTTAACTTTTTAAAAAAAGTAATTGAAGTGAGTCACCATCATCTCTGAGCATCTTGGTTACTGGAAATAGTCCAAACACTGCACTCTGTCTGCATGATATAGGCCTTATTTTTTCCAAGGGCCTAATGACACACTGTGTGCAGAATTAGACTATGTGATTTCTTGTGTTTACTGACCAACATGTCTTTCAGCATGGTTCTTGCAGTAACTATACAGTAATAGGACAACATTAGCATCCATCGTTTCTTCCCCTCATCCAATTTGGACTTGTGGGGGTGTTGAAGCTGTCATAAGGCGAGAGGCAAGGTACACCCTGGACAGTTTGTCAATCTGGTGCATGGCTAATAGAGAGACAGACAAGCATTCATGCTCACTGTAAATTTAGAATTGCTAATTAACCTAACATGCATATCTTTGGCCTGTGGGAGGAAGCCGAATACCTGGAGAGAAACCAAGTAGACACAAGGAGGAAGGCCCTAGCCTTGATACGAACCCAGGACCTTCTTGGCCACAGATCTAACGGTTCCATTATATGATTTTGTTTTTTGCCGTTAAACCTTGGTTCTAAGTTTTAGTAAGCATAGGTATATAATCTAGAAACCATTATTAGTAAACCATTTCAAGCTTGTTCACCTGCTTTTTTTCTCTCTGTGAATGGAGGGCTCGCTGCCTTTGGAGTGATAGGATAAATGAAAATGATTGATTGTAACAGAGTCATTTGTCTTAAGCTGACAATCCTGACAGTGCAATAGATGGCTTTGTCATTTAACCTCTGAAATGTCAAATGAAAACAATATTGCACTTACAGCCACTGGCCCGCTCTGTTAGCTGAGTTTATGGTATAATACCATTGTTTGGTTGCTGACGGATTGAGTGGGACGTCAGCTGTGACGAGGCAGTGGATCGTTGATGTGTCCCTCGCGTCATTTGACTTCAACGTCAATCCTGCCTCCATCCAGCTGGAGATGCAATACAAAAAGACAAAAAAGGAAGTTACACTGAAGCAAATGAAGGAGTGAATGACAGCATCAACTCATATTCTGTGTTAGAAGAGAATAAACAGTCAGGATTTGAGAGGCAAAGCAAAGTGAACAAGAAACACAATGCTGATTGACCACTTAGAATAAATGATCAATAGCTTTGCCCTAGTTGGAGGGTCTATGTGAGGGGTGTTGAAAGAGCTTGAGTTGTAAAAGCTTTAAAACAATACAGATGGTGGCATGCACGCTGGCACATCTTTGCTTGCACGACATGAGGACATGGCTTCTGCTGTAAGAAGCAATACATAGTTCTCAAATGCACAGCAATGTGTTGGTTTGAAAATAACCAAAAAGCACCACATTACTTACATTTAGCACATTATTTCTTGTTAATTTCTGCTTCCCTGCCAAAAGTACTGCCAACACTGTGCTGAACTAATGAACAAACTCACACCAGGGAAGGAGAAAAAGACGAAGCTAGCCCGGAGGAAGAAGAGAAAAGATAAGAGAAGTTCAGTGTGCCCTACAGGCTGTGAAGCAGGATTGGACTATCACTTTAATTTCCCTCTCTCTGTTCATTTGGAGTGGTTTAGTTTAGCTGCAGGTGGAATCCCTGTTTAATTACAAGTGGAGCGGGCAGGAAAAGAGTGGGATAAAGAGAGGAATAGAGATTAGGCAGAAGAATTAGTTGATAATAAAAGTCTCTGCCGATTTAATAAATGATCACTTTCCCCATTGCAGGTTGACTTGGATGCCCCTGGCATTGTGTAAGAATAAGGGGGAGTCAGAGTTAAAGAGGGAGCAAAGAAAAACAAAGTCAGTCTTTCCTCAGTGGAATGATTAAGCTTTTAAAGTAAAAAAATTTGAAGATGCAAAGGCCCCCACCCTGAAACCCCATTCCCTTGATACCCATCTAACATATATAAACTGCATACATTATTTGATGCCATTGTGCCACCACGGTTAATGATCAAGTGCGTCTTCATCTTTCTCGCCACATTTTAGGGTATCAAGTACTTCTGTGATCTCTGCCTTTTTTAAAAGCACGATTATATTCAGCAGCCTCAATCTCTCCCTATTGTGAAAGGAGGGAGAGTGCAGGGTGTAATGGCTGTCATTTACTCACCTGAAACACGGGGGGAATTATAAATGCCATGCACCCCATCCTTTGTATTTATCCCTGCTGATATGATAGCACGGTCATAGTGGAGAGACTGCGAGCCGTAATGGTCGCCTCACTGGCAAAGCCCACGAAGAAGATAGCATGAAATGAATGTGATATCGAGATGAGAGGGACAAGGGGTGCATTGGGTCGTTTAGCCACCAAATCCCTCAATTTTTTGATAAAAGAGGAGACAAAAGTATTGCACACTAAAGTGTGTGTGTGTGTGTGTGTGTGTGTGTGTGTGTGTGTGTGTGTGTGTGTCCGATAGAGGAGCGAGGCTCTGGAGAGATGATGAATGTATGATCTTACACACCTCAGAGCATCTGAGTGACAGAGACAGACAGATAGAAACAGAGGGAGAATGAATGATATCAGGATGTGTGCTCTGGAACAGAGGAGCCACATTGGCACCCATTGCCTTCGCTATGCTCTGAATGGTGGTGTGTGTTTGTCTTTGTTTGTGTGTATGTTTTATCTGTTAAATAAAACCATCTCCCCAGATGCAGGCATCTGAGGCGTCGATAGGCATCAGGAGGTTCCTTCCATGATAATCGAAGTTTAATTCCATGTGAGGTTTTCTTGTGTAGGTGTATAGTTGTGGGCGCTGTGTGTGTGTCAGCATATCTGCCACTGATGAAGTGTGAAGCCTTTTGGTTAAAGGACAGTGATTGGTGCATGATGTGATCAAGTTAAATAAGTTCATAGTTAAACATGCTAGGTAAATTCATGGTGAGATGGTTGAAATGTTCTAGGTGGAAATCTGATCAGAGTGAGACATCACTATCACAAGCAATTCTTGTGTGTGCGGAAATAGAAGAGAGGGAGCGTTCTGACCATAAAACCTATCTTTGACCTATTTCTCCGCTAATGTTAAAAACAAGTGCTTCAGCAACTTTCGTCTTTGTTCGTCTTTGTAAGTATTAATATGTTCAGGAAGAACTTTAACGTGTGTTACGTAGACAGGGATGTGATGTTAAGTTATGCACATGTTAAGCTAGGCTAATTATCAAGTCTGATATTAAGATGTCAGCTAGCAACTTATTTTCGTTTGCTGTATATTTCAGTTACAAAAAAGAAAAAGAGAAAAGGATAAAGTCTTCAGTAAAAGCAAGAAAAGCAAGCCTTGTGTAGAGATCTCTTCTATTTGTTCGCTGGCTGTCTAGCGTCACATCGTCACGTGTTGTGAGGGCAGCACATGAAGTATTAAATTATAAAGATATGGTGGTATCTTTTGCTACTGTTCTGTCTGGGTGCTTAGCTTCTTTGGCAGATCACAAGGTGACAAACCACTTGATGCCGTGTCACGGCCACGTAGATGACATAAATACGCACATGCACCGGCACAGAGAAATCATGGTTTCATATACTCTTATGATAAGGCTTTTTGGAGTTGAAATCCCTCCATAGGCTATCACAATGGCCTTTCTATTTAGTGACTAAGAGCTTATTTTAGCTGGCAGTGGGGCGAGGCAGTGCTGGATTGCAGGAGGAGGAGCAGGCCCGGTGGAGAGTGACAGGAAAGCAGAAAATCTATCTTGCAAGATGCACCGTGCAATGACGATCCGTGTTGAGTTTGATCATGTGCACACACCATTTCTCCACTATCTCCCCGATTCCATCTCAAACTCATTCTCTTTATCTACCTAATGCAAATACGCCTCTACACAGTAGGGAGGGCAAAACATACTAGCTTTTTTTCCCCCCCAGAGCAGACACAACCTTAGCACACAGAAGTGCTTTGTCTCTAATCTGTAATAGCAAGCTGGATTCCTCTTGACTTTGACAAGGAAATACGCCCCCTCTGAATTTATTCAGCTGTGTGTGAATCTGTTTTAGTGTGTGCGTGTGTGCGTGAGCGAGTATGCTATTTATAGTACTTGCAAAGATACATAAATGTTGCGAGAAACAGAAGGAACAATGCGCTAGTATGTTTTTAGAGTATCTGTCACTGTTTGACTCCAGTAGTACTGTATGTGGATCTCTGTGCTTCTTGTGCATCAGTGTGCATATGTCTTGAAATATGACTTCCACCATGAGTGTGAGCAAAACTGACTTGACTTGTGTGGGTTTTTTTTTTTTTATTATTATTATTTGAGAGAGGCTGTCAGGCAGAGATGTGCTGTGTGATAGTCCAACAGAGAGTACCGCCGTCAGTGGCAGGCTGTGCTTTAGAGATACTGCTAGGCACAGGCATTTCTGATCTCTTGTTACATTCTGTCATGCCCTACATTGCATGGTTTAATTATGGTCCTTTTCATACCCTCAAATATGGAATTTAGTCAGTAAAATGTGCTGCAACGACATGTATAATTACATCTCATATATCCAGAGGTACAGAGAGAGAGAGAGCGGTATGCAAAACAGTTTGATCCTCAGTTCATATTGTAGGTGGTTGATTTAAGACCTAAATTACATCAGTGCTCACCATGACTGCATTAGTATCTGCGAACAGGGCATTAAATCCATGTTTTCTTTAGCAAGTTGTGCTTGAGCTGACCTCTTACTCAAACTTCTCTATCTATATTTTTGCAGTACTTTTTTGCCATACATGTAATGTCTCTCAGGAATGCAGGATAATGGGTTTTTGTATTCAGCAAATATATAATAAGTCTATTGAGTATTTTGATGTAAGACTTACTTTTTGTCCTTTATATGATAAATCTTCAATGAATTACTCAAAGAATCCTTAATAAATATGCACTGGAGAATTCTGTAATGGTAAAGGTGTCCTGGTCCTGCCCCCGAAGAACCAATTAAAAGCTGAACAGGGAACCATACGAGTCAGTCATGTTGCACTGACACATGCACCCAATAGATTCAATTGTGTGATGGCAGCCATACCTACTTGTTAAAAATAGCAAACATTAGTATTAGTAGTATTATACTTTTTTTTTTTTCTTGTCTAACCATATTCATAGCATGAATTAGCATGACATTTGTGGTATAGTTTAAGGAGTCAGTTAATGAATATAACAGGTTTGACAGGTGATTCTGTACATGCATTTTTATTTCTCAGTGGTCATTGGATCTGTTCTGACTGTCTCCCTTTTCTTTTAGATAGTACAACAATTGCTTGGAAGTGTTACCAAAGTAACCACCAAATTGGTCTTCCAGTAGGATTTTGGTAGAACTAGGTCTACTGGTTGTTTAACCATACAGTGCATGTGTACTATCACTGGGTGACACAGTGATAGCGTAGCCTTCTGGTTACGTTGGTTTTGAAAGAAAAGAAAAAAAGTATTTTTTACCAAGTTTCATGAGAAAAAACTCAACTTGGATGTTAAAAGCAAAAAAAAAAATTATTTGTACCTTTCTTGTAACAATTTTTCTACTATTTTTTACTAATCCCACAAGTGTGCAGGCACACGGGTACCCTTTTACCTACATCGGTCCCATACCGACGATGTTGTCTCTCTTTCTTGGCTGTCATCACAGAGCACCCTGAGTGACAGCGGTCATCTACCAATGACGGCTCATTTATCAAAAGTGCCAGCTACACCTATTATTGTACCATGCAGTTACTATGGAGACATGAGGAGGGGGACAGCCCAAGATCTACCTCAGCTTCGCCCCTTGTGCTCGGTCACTCATGGCCCGTGCCAATCAGTGCCAGTCAATGCCACTTTGAATTGGCAAGGCTATATATCATAATGGATGGACGGCTGTCCCAAGTGGCCAAGTTTCCCATATGAAAAGAGGTCAATCAGAGCAACGGGGAAGCTGTCGAGAAATAACATTTTAATAGAAATCAGTTATGAAACTGGAATAATTTATTAGGAATAATTTGTTAATGTGTGTATACAGTATAGCACGTAAAACTGTTTTTTTTAGGGGGCTGTTGCGTAAATCAAGATTAAAAGGAAGGCCTTGACTGAATCTTCCATATCTTCATGATATAATTGTGTTTAATGGAGACAATTTACAGCTAACATATGTCTTTTAATCATGGTTTTGTGTTGATCTGAGTCCTACCAGATAGAAACAATAACTCAGTAACAATATATATTGTGTATTATATATTATGTTTTCAGTAAAAGGCATTACTATCACTGTCACGGCTACACCTACACATACCTTGACCATACAGCATCTGATTGCAACAGCAGTATGCCTGATCAGAAGGTGTCTTTGACACCATTATCCAAAGATTCCTACTCACTGCACTTTTTTATTTGAGGTCTTGAAAATGTGTCTTTCTGCCAAAACCTGAACACAGTGTTTCTGTTTTGTTTTGGTATATTATATATCACTTTCACCAGTTTCAGGCCTTCTCTGTGTCTTGTGGTAATGCTGTCCTTTTGGTATTTCTGCTCATCCTCGCATTATTCATGCATCCTCACATCTTTCTGCTGTATGTTAATGATATTTGTATCTCATTGCAGCTGTCGAGGATCCCAGTGGAGGCATGTGGTCAGTACACAACCTGCAGCGAATGTCTTGGATCCGGAGATCCCCACTGTGGCTGGTGTGTTCTGCACAACATGTAAGTCCTGTTAGAAGTGTCTCGGACCTAAAGACACATTTCTCTCTCATAATTTCTCTCTTCCCCGTTTACTCCTGATGCATGCAAATACTGTATTTGCTCAGTTGCTTCTCTTTCATTTGTTATGCCTCCAACATACCAGGCATTTTGAGGGTGTTTGGGTTGTTAGACTCCCCTACCTCTATGTGGCGCCTGGGTCCATGCCCAGCATTCCATCCTTTGGAGTCTTTTAGCTTTCAGGGACACCTGAAGCCAGCACAGGCCAAGTCTCAGATTGCTTTCCTGGGGAATCAGCCTTTTGCCAACAACCCCCCACCTCACCCCACCCTTTAGATCCATTACCAAACCTAACCACTGGCATTGTTTACTACCCCTGAAACTAGAACCTGGTGAGAGCACAGATACTGGTGGGCACTGCCAGTGGGCACCAAGCCCAGTTGACGCTAGGTGAGCGATAGCTTCTTTTATTGTACAAAAGCGTTGAATGACATCTCCAAGATAAGTTCATTAAAAACACATAATTTACTTTTTCATGTGCCCTGTTCTCCTTCCTGTTCTCTTTTCTTATTGCTTCTGCTTTTAAGACTGTCTCCCTCATTGTTTCCTTCAAATGCACAAGCATGCACACATAGATGAGCACAAATTCACAAACACCCCAGCTGCTGTCAAACCCTTGTCCCTCAAGATGGGAGGGAGATAGTGCTTGCTGTGGGCAGGGAGATTTCCCACTCCACTGTAAATTGAAAATTGGTTTCTTGTGTTGGTTCTAGCCCTGGGGTAGAGTGTGTGTAGGTGTGTGTATCAGTGAGACTGAGTACATTTAGCACCTTCATCCCTGCTGGCACTGAGAGGACACAGTGAGGGCAGAGAAGCAGGGTGAGTGTGAGAGGAACATACTGAAAGCCGCAGTGAAGTGAAGATGGACAGATGAAGGGAATAACAGATGAATGGCAAGGTCATAGAGAGAGAGCTAAGGGAAGAGAATAGTAAAGAATAGATACTGGCAAATTCTAAGAAACACTCAAGGTATGAAAACATATTCAACAATCAGGGAGTGAGTGTGTCTGGAAGGGGGGCAAAAAGGGTATCTGCAACAGAACAAAAGAAATAAAAATAGAGGATGCACATAGGATGCAGACTGTGAACACTCATTTGAGCACCTTAAATTAGAAGTTATAAGCAAGGTCACACACGCGTAGTAATTCCAACCAAACATTCAATTTTTATCATGATTGCTTGTACTAAACAACGATTACCAATTCACTATGTATGGTAATATGTACAGTATGGATTTATCTGTGCTTACAAACCCATTAAGATTCTTCCTATCCTAACAGTCAGAGCAAAAGGGTGGTCACAGATTGGTCTGTCAGCCTTTCAGCTCACCTCTGTCTTAACACACACATATAAACCATGAATGCTCACACACAAGCCCTTGTTGCTTAAGAGTTAGTGTCAAGTCACCGAAAACGAGAATAGAACCAAAAGAGAGCGAGGAAATAACCAAAATGCCTCTTGAGTCGATCTCAGGTGTCTAGACGTTTGACCATCACAAGGGCAGGAAAAAGAGATTACAGGTGTGCTGCGTGCATGTGAGTTTGTGTTTGTGTGTGAGCCTGTGCGCACGCATCAGCACTCACACATTCTGTCATTTAGACAGAGTTTCGCCCCAGTAGCACACAGGCACAAAATGTAAAATGCATAGCCCACTGGGACTGATCGACCACAGGTTCACCTTTCTCAAAGTCCGTCCTCCTTACTGCTTTCAAACCTCCAGAATGTGAATTCTTAAGTTGGTCCTGGTGTAATTGAACCCCCCCCGAGTTCCACCTCGACCACAAAGTAGACAGGACTTTATACTCCTGCAACAACCACTGCTGTTGTTTTGTTAGCCTGTTAATTCCTAGTATCTGTGTTATTTTCTGCAAATTTAGGCTTCAGCATCTAGAATAACTTTGTCTTCTCTACATTATTGCTGTGTTTTATTCCTAAGCATTGGATTTTTTTCTTGATTATGTTTGAGAAAATTGCAAAACAAAGTTTTAATAACAGATTACAGGAAAAACTTGTAAACTTCATGTTAAAACAATGAAGGTTGGTTGTAGCTGTTGGGTATCTTTACTAATACACCACAGACCACTAATTACTGACTGCTATTCATGGATTGTTCCGTCGCTCATGCAAATATACATGTGTAGATACAAATGCGTTACACACCATAATATACTCTGTAGTCCACATAAACATGCCACTTTTGATGGTCTCTAGAGGATAACTGAAAAATAATTATGTGTCTGGAAACATAAAAATCCACTGATGACATGGGCTTGAAAAATATGCATTGAAGGTCCCAATCTGTTAATATATGTTTATGTATCTTTCCACTGCTTCCTACCCACTTTATTTATTATGAGCTCAGTGGTAGTGCAAAGCCATTAGCAGGTCTGATTTATAGCCTGATAGACAACATCCCAGCAGACCTCCAAAAAGAAAAGTGTTTACACAGACACATGGTCAATCTTCACATTTAGCAATAGTTTTCAATAAAATACAGCACTTTCTCAAGAGTATTTTTAAAATGTCCTTTTTTCCAGTTTTCAATACTTTTAATAGTAGTTTTGTATGGCCACTTTTCAATTATCCAAAACAAAATAGGAAGCTTTACAAGTTAAATGGGCTGAAGGATAAAGAAAGTGGGAGATCTATGGTTTATTTGGCAAGGTAGCATGACTGTTAGCCTGTCCTTGTTGTGTAGGTCTGATACACTCATACACACAAATGTACACATGCCTGACCCAAAGCCCTTTTCTGCAGGCATCTCAGCAATGAAAGCTGAACTGTTTGATATTCAGAAGATAGAAATGTTTTATGTTTTTCATTCAGTCTTCACTCTCCTTCGCTTTATTGTCTTGGCTGAACCATATTTCTGTTGTATCACAGAAAAGGAATAATTATTGATGGATAGCTGCATGCAAGAGTCAATCGGTGGATCCTAAACATAATGTACTGTTGCTCAAAGGAGTAGTTTAGTCATAAAGGACTGATACGTTGTTTACTAACTACATAACAGTTCAAAATTGAACATTAAAGTCTACACATGTTCACACACATTTTCTAATTGTGAAAACAATTAAATAAAATAAAAAAAACGGTATAGCTTCGCCTATCCGCTTGTATGCAACATTTTTACTAAAGTAATGATTTAATGACAAACACAAAATCCTCTGTTTCCCTCTGTGACAAGTCCTGCTCAATCATAGTGATTAACCTAGCATTATGATATGAAGTGAAAACCAGTAAGCTCCGTAAGTGAATAACAACAGTTTAATGACGTAAAGCCTCAGGAAGAGACTGCAGGGAAAAATGGATAAATAGAGGAATATAGAGTTTGTGCATTTGTCTGCCTTCACACTCAATGCAATGCTACCCTATGAAATGCTTTTTCCTGGTTTGGCCAAGGCTGAAGATATTTTTACAAAGAATAAAAGCAGGTACTCTGTCTAATACACTGACAATAGACCAGAGACCTGAACACGTATAGCAAAGGCCTAATAACATATAGCAAACGTATTGCAAAAGGGCCAAGCTCAGACTCGGTCTACACGGTCTCCCACCCACACTCACTTTGTGCTGGAAAGAGGGGTGTTGAGTGGAAGGATAGCACACGGTTCCTCTTCAAAAGTGTTCTTCCAGATAGTTTGTTTTTCCAATCAACCTTGAAATCACCTCACTGGTCTGAGGAAAAACCAGAATTGCAAGCTCTCTCGCTCTCTCTCGCTCCCTTACACACACACACACACACACACACACACACACACACACACACACACACACACACACACACACACACACACACACACACACACACACACACACTCTCTTTCGCTCTCTCTCACACACACATATACACACTCCTTCTCTATCAGCATTGCCTTTATTTACTCTATAGATCGGTGAGAGGAGCTGTTAGAGAGAACACCAGGGGAAGAGGAGAAAGGCAATCAATATTACAGGAGAGGAAATCAACAGGAGTGGATGGTGCACCTGCTTGTGTGTGTGTGTGTGTGTGTGTGTGTGTGTGTGTGTGTGTGTGTGTGTGTGTGTGTGTGTGTGTGTGTGTGTGTGTGTGTGTGCCTCTCTGATAGCAGCCATGTCCTTGACATACACTGACCATTTGTTTAGAAAGGCAAATATCTTCAATAATCACTCACATGTTTGACATTGAATGCACATGGCTGCGTGAAGACATGTGCTTCCATTTATCCTAAACCCCCCTATATATGTTTAGATCCATCAAAATTTAGATCAGACATCCCCACCCACCCCCCCTTCCTCGCTCCTTCCCACAGAGAGGACTCACTAAACCTTGAGCCTCACCTGTCAACTAAACAGACTTGGCCGTCTCATGCTATCTCCTGCCGAGGTGCACAACGTATGCTAATGCCCGTCAAACTCAGCAGGTGAAAGGAAAGTTTTTACTCGAAGCAGCTCCTCCTTTTTCATCATTTTCTTTTTTTTTTCTACTGTTTTTTTTTTTTTTTTTTTAACCATTGACATTGAATGCCACACCACTGTCAATCAGGGGAAAGCCTCCTACAGAAGAGTGAGCATATTATAGGCTTTCCGTATCCATATGCATAGAAGCAACCACGAATGCATTCCTACATACATACATTACATTATGTATTCTACTCTGCAGAGTGAAAACATATCACTTTAAAAAAAAAGTCACTTTTAAAAGATTTTTCTTTAAATGTCAGATTTTGACAAATTAGCCAATACTTGTTATATTCAACTGTGTTTATACAGTTTTTTTGGTACATGCTAGTCTGATAGGGCTTATTAAGATTTCTGCTACTTCCATCCACACTTCAACCCTTCCAAGTAAAGCAGAAGCACTTCTGCAGGGAGCCAATATAACAAAATGTTACAGCCACGTTGTGGTTATGTTACCCCCTGTAATGCCAGTCTGTCAGCTGTCAGTTTTGTAAGTGGTTAACTACACTGTCAACACGCCTATCGTGCATGACAGCCAGACAGATTGGAAACCATATTTGGAGAAGTACCATTGTCAAAATGAATGTCATCATATTTGGCACGGACATTGAGAATATCACACATTCCTCTGTGATATCAGTGTCAATTCGAAACAAGTCGTGCTAATGTTGAGATATCTTCACATTAATAATTGGTTTGACATATCTCAATCTCTGCTTTTGGCTCTGATATTGGTAATATTCCCAGAGCACTGAAACCACTCTCTCCTTGTCACTTTTCTCACTTTTTCATTTTCTTATTCTCCACCTACTCTTACCTCTTTCCACTATCATCATTCAAATCACACTCCATCTCCAGCAGGCTTATCATACACTATATTCTTCCTGAGTACATGTGTTACCTTTCCTTCCACTAGTCCACTTACAGTTTTTTATTTATTTGTCATAATTTTAAATGTGTTTGACTCTATTTTACATTTTTATTTTTGCATATTTTTGCCCATTTGATCTGTGTCAGGCGTGAGGGCATTACGCACTACTGTGCAAAGGTCTTCTTTATACTTTGTTTCAATGGAGCAAGACTTTATTGTCAGTTTTAAAGTGTTGTTGTTCTTCAGCCTTTCTCAAAGTCTTTCAAAGTTTGTCTTTGGCTGCTTTTTCCACTCATTTTCAATCCAGCCCTTGTGCTGTTAAGACACTTAACACTCACCTATGAATCATTCAAGCATAAAACAAGTTGCTTAATTCAAGAGATGAATTGGTGCTGTGTCCACACATAACAGACAACTGCAAAAAAAAACAACCATTTTAAATTCTATATTTTGGCGCATTGTCAATACCAGGTTGTCACAAAACATAATTTATTCTCATCTGTTTAGTTAAATGTATTTTTACAATATATATGTATATATTTTTAAGAAGCCTTTTCTTCTTCTATGCCGCTGTCATTGATTCAGGTGTGCAGGGCTTTCTGTATTAGTTGTTTGATACTAATTTAGTTATTAAATGACCATAGATAACCCAATTTTAAAAAAGGGTAACCGGGAGAACAGGATGAGGTATGTCAAATTTAATAAGAACTGAATGAAAAATCAGCGACAACAAGTTGGGAATTTTTGGTTCAACCTATCGTCAATATGTACGTAGGTCAAGAGAGAGGTACAGTGAGTGTCTACAGCCATCTGTGGAGGCTAAAGGCCGTCACGGTTTGGAGCTGCATTTGAGCCAGTGGTGCTGGAGATCTTGTCAAAGTTGATTGAATTATTAATGCAAAAAAGAAACTTCAGTTTTTGCTCCGCTATATAATATCATTAAGAAAGCCTCTGATTGGCAATGGCATCATTTTTCAGTATGACAATGGACAGAGCCCAGATAACAAAATTATTGAAGCTGTGTGGGATAATCTTGACAGAGAATGAAACAAAAGGCAGCTAACATCTAAAAAGAGGCTCAAAATCCTTCGAGAATCCTGGAGAACTATCTCTGAAGATTACTTGCTTGTCTAAGAGAGTTCAGGCTGTATTGAGGAATAAAGGCCATCATACCAAATATTTTTAACCTTTAAATTTATATATTTGAAACACTGTGTGGTTGGCTTATATACTGCATTTTCATTCTAGCTTATAAATGTTTCAATAAATCACTGCATCTATTTCTAATTTTCTTAGCAAAATATAAAGAAATGAGAGATGGCTTAGGATTTTTGCACAGTAATGGGAATGGGAGAAGTAATGTCATGCTTCTGGCAATAGGCAGATGCCATCTTCTAGCTTATCAGATAAGGTCTGTCAATAGAGTCAGTAGTAAATCTCTACAGGTAAACTGTGATTATACTGGGGCACCCTAATGTATCAGTGGACCCAGATGATACTACTACTAAAAATGTCAACTTGCTTGAAACTTGTAAAGAAACATTTTACAAGCCCACAACTTATATTGTCTTTAGAGTATCACTGTGTTTCATGGTAATGGACAGATAACATAAATCTAAATGCTTCTATGCAGTTGGATGCCGGTGTCACACAATCATGGCTCCATAAACAGTTGTCTAACATATGTACAAGCTTATTAGGCTGATACATTAAGTTCAGGAAGTCATAAGTAAACACAAAATGCCTGATAAAACTTGCTAGTCATGCTGCAAGCTCCGTGCCCCTTCAATCCTTTGTATTCCCAAGACATCTTTGGTGCTGTCAAACGAGTAACCTTTTCGGAGGGAAAAGCTAATTGGCAGATCCGTTGAACGTTTTTTCTCTCTCTCTCTCTCTCTCTCTCCTCTCTCTCACCCACACATTAATTCTGCACCACCACTACCTGTCGCTGTGTTCACAGCCATCCATTACCTCAGTATGCTCATTACTGTGGTATGCCGCACTAATGCTAATTAAACTGCAGCGCCACAATTAGCATGCCGCCATAGACTCATTGTGTTTGGTTACAGCGACCACTAACCTGCCCCTGGAGGACAGCTGTAAGTGCTTTGAAATATATTGTTAGCAGGGACAGTGACTGTCAACACAAAAAGAAAGTTTTTGCAATATTAAAAGGCATCAAGTTTAGCAACTGGCCCAACATCTTTAAGTACCTGAAGTTGCAGTGTTCACAAGTTCAAGTAGGCTGAAATTCCATTGCATCCCTTTTAATTCTTTTTTTTTTTCACAACAGCAGGGATGTTATGCAGTCTAGTCTTTTAGGGTTGCAATCAAAAAGCAAGTGTCAATATAATATAATGTGTCCCATGATAATGATGGCACCATGATACAAATATTCAGGAATACTCAATATATTCCAAAACAATTATCCAATATGTCTCTTGGTATCTGTGTAATTGGAGATGGAAAGGCATCCAAGAAAAGATGACACTCAAGAATTGTTTGATTATAGCACTGTGTTGTCGGTGTGTGTGATTGCGCATTAACACTATTATTTAATTAATTTAATGTCTCACATCTAATGATTTGTGTTCCCCCTGCTGTTTGGAAATTATTGGATGATAACATGTAGAATGCCTGCATGTTTTAAGAAAAGTATTCAATATTTGGCACCAGTGTATCCCGAGAGGAAGTGGCACAATATATGAGGTGCATAAAGTTGTGCAGTTCTCCCTGCGCCTGCACGCCTGCTTTTTCAGAAGTCCCATTTTGGTCATCTTAGAGTTCGCAGAACTTTTTGATTATGCCTATGAGGTGTATATATTTTGTGAATGTGCTCATAAATATATTTTGTACAGCTAGAAGCTAACTGAGAGAAAATGGAGTCTGTAAAAAAATCATCTTCTGAAAAGTTAGTCTGTATGAGCAAATCCAGTCATTGAAAGGGCTCCATTGAAGCTAAATGGCTAGAAAGTCTTGTTCTTATATCATATAGACATATAGACATGCACTATTTGAAATTTGTTTCAATCAGTTCTTATTGCACTGCTAAGATCAATGTTTAAGAAATTGTACTCAGTTTGATAAAGTCCTACAGATAACTTGACCAACTCTCAGAGTCAAATCTATTCAGTTGTTTCTTTGATCTTGAGATTCTTGGATCTGTGGCATTGCTCTGATGTCTGTGCCCAGGGGAGGATGGCCACCCCCTGTGTATGGGCGACTGATTTCACCCCTCACACTTACCTCTTGGTGGGTGCTAAGGGAAGTTGAGGGAAGGGAACAAGGCCAAGAAGTGACAGGGGCATCAGGACGGAACGGAATTCTGCACATCCCAGTTCCCTCTCAACTGTCACCATCATTGTGTGAACACACACACACACACACACACACACACCAATCTACCTAACTCCAACACACATCCACAGGCATGTACACGCACAGCAGCAGCTACACACCCACTTTTAAGTCAGGACCATTGCTCACTGTCACCTTTTGTCACATCGCCACACACAGGGAAGCACAGACACTGGGAAATGGACATGCACACACACAAACACTCCCTCATAGTGGTGAAGGTGTCTTGTCTGGCAGAGCATGAACCAGACACAGGAACTGACATGAGACAGAGACGATTGAATGAGAGACATGGCGAGAGTCAATGGAAGTAAAGCTATATGGTGATGTATTCCGAGTGATGAGGTAAACTGAGGAAGGGAGAAAGAGGTTGATTATAAATTTACACCAAAAATGAGGAGGGATTAGAAATCTTCTGGTGAAGTCAATTAAATTCTGTAAGCAGGTAATCTTGATGAGGATGTGAGGTTAAACACACACAGACGCTCAAAAAGACACACACACAGACCGTATGAGAGAGATTACCTCTGGGAAATCATACTCAGGTAAATCACTTCACATGTCCCGTCACATAGCTGTTTCTATGGCAACAAGAGCTAAGTCACAACATAATAACCTTGTTATATAATCTAACAGTAATCCCTACTGATGTTTCAGCATTAATGTCACCAATGTGCTCATTTGCACTTCTAAATCATAAATTGAAATCGCTTGATCTATATTTGGTCCCGATATAATATGTGTAATTAACTGATTTTACATGACTATATGCAAAAAAAAGGTGATATATTTGCTATTCATATTTGGGATTGCGTGGTATGATTTTTTTTTTTTTTAACTCTTGTTCATGCATACCTCAGATGATGAGCGTGTTCCTCACAGCGAACAAAGCCAGCTATTAATATGCTGCATGGACTAGCTCCTTGTTAGTTCAAATTGAGACTAGGCAAAAAGGAAATGTTCACAGTAAAGTATGAGAATGTGTTGAGAATATGTAATAGGCGAGACCATTTTCAAAAGCAGCGCTTTCCGAGACGTGTTGACTTTAAATATGTCATACATGTAGTTGTTTTGTCAATCTTTTCGGTTAGAAACAGTGTTGTGACTGTGAATAAACACACCTTAACACCACAGGCGTTAGTCATATCGACTGAATCAATAGTATCATATGCCCCTATCTATAGTTGCACACATGAAGGAAAATAATACAATATACTGTAGATAAAGATGAAAGCTGAGTGCACTGTTGAAACTCCATTGAAAAGAACCATGTTGTCACCCTTAAAGGCAAGTATGAAAACATCAACATGGAACCTAAAACGTGAGAACACATCTGGAAATACTGTAGGTGCACAGCAATAGTAAACTAATGTTTTTCTTTATCTGGGCTTCTAATTTTATGAATGCCAGGTCAAACTGATGTAGTAACAGGACAGTGATATATGAGCCATTTCAAAACTGTTTCCAGTATTGGCTTTTAAATCCATTGCCTACTTTATTCCATCTAAAGTATCACATTTGCTTTGCTCACTACGGATGCTTAAAGATGACAATCGTAAAAAATTCCTGACAATTAAACTAAAAAAGGTTTAAAGAAGTATAATGTCAAAATGAGTCACTAATTACTTGGTTTCTGCCTTTCTCACATGCTCTCAACTAACCAGCATACCCATACCTGGTATGGTCTAATGGCATTATCAGGGCCAGGAGTCACATCAAACACGATTAAATGGCAGGCTAATAAACCTGTCACATCATGTCACCACCGCCTGCTTCTACCAGGGGACTGTTCGTTTGTCAGTGTGTGGAAGTGAGCGAGTAAGACATTGGTGCCATGTCTTTTGACTACTGCTAAATTTGCATAGCACTAAAAGTCATGGCAGAGAAACAGCTGCTCATTGATGCCCGGAGGCCAGGGATGATGCTGCCAAATCTAATCACCACCTAGTGCTAGCATCTTTTTTGTTTTGTTTTTTGTGTTTTACGATTCATAGGTTGTTGGAGGAGTTTGAGCTAATGACACTCATTTAGAATATTGATGACATCAGCCTCTCTCCTTGCCTCACTTTTTTGTTTTCAGCTTGTCCATCAGTAATTACATTTGATAGAATTAACTATTGCAGCGATTTTATATCTAAACTGTGAGCTTCACTTTGGCATCACAATGTTTAGCAAAAATATTTTTGTCATCAGATAGTCTTTGGTGGTCACATATTAAAGCATTTCAAACTGTTTGCATATTTCCAGTATGTATACATTAACAGGTACTTTTAAAAGAAATCTCATATAGCTTTAAACGGGGCAAAGGAGCAGTCTTACTGTATAATTTTCTACTCAGCTGGTGTTCTTACATCAGTGGTATGCAAAGGCTTAGGCTCAGAGATTTCAAGACCTGGGGCAGAGATTCTGCAATTTCTGTGTCTTCAAGTATGGCCTTATAAAAGACAGATTGTGTGTGTGTGCATGCACGTGTGTGTGTGTTCACACAAACCGGAGTAACAGGGTCATGGCCAGTGGGCCAGGTAATAACTCTCCCGCCAGCCCCTTCATGCGGATTTCTGCTCTGCGGACCACCACTCTTAATGATAGCAGGAGGAGGTACACTTACTCTTGCGTGCGTTCGTGTGTGTTCAGCTGCGTTTGTGTGTTTGGCCACATGTGCGAGCGTGACATGCAGCCACCTTAAACGTTGAAGTGTCATTTGACTGAATCATTGTGACATAGCCCCTGCTCTATGGTAGCTTATATGGGCTGAGGATATTAGTATGTATAGACTCCTATATGGTGTCTGATGTTGCATGGTTAGAACAGTAATTGGTTTTTAGTTGGACTACAGAGTGCCTATTTGTAGGGCATTGATTTGCCACAAACAACAGTTAATATCACAAA
This sequence comes from Pelvicachromis taeniatus, assembly GCA_015108175.1. NCBI lineage: Eukaryota > Metazoa > Chordata > Actinopteri > Cichliformes > Cichlidae > Pelvicachromis > Pelvicachromis taeniatus. Next base: position 90,547 of record VURO01021302.1, read on the forward strand.
AATTGTTGGTAAAATATATCAAATACTATCAAATTAAAGTATTTTAATTCTACTTTGCTTTTATCGTGTATACAGGCGCGCAATATCTAAATCCAAACATTTCCCTATACCATCAGAAATTTCTACATACACTGGGGAATAAAAATGGATGGATGTCCTCATTTCCTAAGCTTCAAAATAAAGAGGCATTACAATGTGCCGTATTTAATGCTTTATAATACAAAGGAATATTGTACAATTGATATTACCTTTGCCCATTGTGTTTATTTGTTGTTGCGATGACATGACATCAGTCATGTCACCTTTTTAAGCTAAATGGTACGTGGTAAAATCATATGCATGTCATTTTAATTCATCTCTTAGTGCTGACTTTGCGTCTATTTTTCTGGCTTGTATTGCATACAATACTATAGCTATGATAAATATTATATGGTGAAATGTATTATCCACAATGTTGTCTTGCTTTTAATAGCTGTGACAGCCTCATCAACAGTTGCCAAAGCTAAAAAATCCTTCAGTGCCCTTTGCCCAGTCTCTCTCTATAATTGTGTCACCTTATCAAAGGCTGGGAAAAACAAGAGTGCAGATTAGTTTTCATTCAGGGCCCATCTAATCCTTTCAGCTTGTTCTTTCATAACGTGTCATTGCCAGTCAGTCGAACAGCTCTTCACAACAGCAGTGTTTACTATCCAAATGAATAGATGTTGGACGTCTAATTCTCTGGTGGAAAAAAAAAGAAAAGATGGCCTGAGTCAAGCTTTTTATGACTGCTATTTGAAATCTAAATCGCTTTGATCTCGGGGGTCCTCCTAAATGTTCTATTCTTTGATGTTTACAAAAGGGTGAGATTGTTATATATTGTTACAAATGATGCAATCTTTCTTTCCTTTCAGGGTCCGCGTCTACGTAATTGAAAACAATTATCCAGTGCTTTCCTCTGATAATGCCCATCACTTACATCAGTTAAACCATGTAAGGCATTATCTTAAACATCCTTTCAGTTAAGTCCCAAGTCACCAAACGGCTACATAAATTCTCCCCTCTCCCAGCATGGCCACAGCCAATGTGTGTAGTTATCCTATGATTTGGTTAGAGATTCAATCAGGATGCAAGACCATTTAGTAAATCAAAATATTCATATGCGTCTGTTAACTGGTCACCCACTAGCATCTCCGTAGGATTCTCTGCTGGAAGTGAATAAAGTAAAAGGTGGTTTCGTTTAATCAAACTAAACAGAGCATTGGTATGCAAATTGTGACAGTGTGCTAGTGGAAGATGAACCAGACAAAACACAGTCTTAACGACACATAATGGTGCATTCTCCTAAAAGCGCATCTGAAAAAAACTTCATTTGATCTGAGTATTTGCCTGATTAGTGGGTGACATTGCATTGTGCTTTAAGAAAATGCTGATTCTGGAGCTTTTTTTTTTACCCACTAGAACACCCTGTGTTTTGTTGGTGTAGCCCTCAACCATGCCAGTGATCTCGATGAACACAAAAACCTGAGACAGCAGTGCTGTTGCCCATTATTAGGAAGGTAGATAAAAAAAATTGGTAGTTTCCCTCTCCTCTTGAGTCACTCTCTCTGCATTGTTTAACCCAAACAGAAATTATTTGACCCCTTTGTTTTGTTTAAACCTGCTCAGCAATTCTATGACCTTAAGACTCTGAGATGGAGATGCAATATACAGTTCCTGCAAGGCCAGAGAAAGCCAAAGTGAAACTGTTCTTTCTCCACACAGCATCTAAAACTATTAAAGGGATCAGATGCATCCTGGAAAAATGACCAAGAACTGCCAGAAGAGGCTCTAAACTATAGTGATGATGAGAAAGAGCAGGAAACTGAAAAATGCCAAGAAGGAACACTCTTGCAATAAGAGACCCTTTCTTTCTAGTTGATCTCATTGTTTGGTGCGTACTGTATGAGTAATAGTAGCTTTCAAAAAAACAGTCTTATAGCATTGTCTTTGGCAACATTTATAGACCCACTCTTCTCATATACAGCTTATCAGAAGATCGGTAAACAAGTGGATGGATGTTGAATAGCTCGGATACATCTCTGATGTAGTCTTTCCATCAAATGAATAGCATCTCATGCAGATGCTATTCATTGAAGGTATACTATACAGGGCTGAAGGCAAAAGTAAAATGTTCACTTTGACTAAAGTGAAAGTGAATTTTTCCTTCAAAGTACTGGAAAAAAAAATAGAATTCTCCATTCCGTCCCTCTTTTTATTTTTTCAGTATATTAATAAAAGCTGGTAATTACATGCAAATGAAATGTTACAAACCTCCTGTAAATATTCTTAGTTATGCTTCAGTGAGCTATTAACTTAACCTCAACTGTTAAATAACAAAGGCAGGCATTTAATTGCTATCTGAAACTATTAGAATAACAACAGTCACGATCAATGAAACTGATCATCACAAAATGATGGATAACATATCAACCATCTTTCTTTGTAGTGAGAGATAAAGTGTGATGCTGTGTTGGTCATGCGGTGATTTCTGAGCTGCACAATTTCAACACCTCTGTACTTTTCTTAGAACTGTCACAAAACACATTATCCCGAAAAACAAATTTAATTAAAAATGAATTAATTGTATTCATTTTTTTAAATCATTGGCATCATACTTTACACATGAAAACAGATTTGATTTACTGGAATATGGCATTATTCGGGGATATTATGATCTTGCAGAATACAAGTACATCTATATATTTCAGTTGTAGAATCTCTATAGATATGAAATTAATCTATAGCAGATTAAATAGTGAGTCAGGATATTTATTTAAATCCATCTTCACAGCATATAACAACCAAAACAAATTGCCCTCTGTCCACTTTTTAAAGTAGAGGATCATACCTTGTCTCATAATCCTGTATTAACAAGTCCCAGTCCGGCTATGCCAGGTCTTGTTGTTGCAGCCATCCACTCATACTGCATCATTATCTCATATAACTGCATGAAGATACATTATAAATCCTGCGGATGATAAAACATCAGCTGCAAATCTCGGTAGATATGAATATTGGACAAAAATAAACAATGCAACGCACACTTAAAAAAAAAACTGTACAATTTGAAAATGTTATTCACTGCAAAATCAGCATTTACAAGTCCTTGCATCTTGTCCTGTTTACTCTGTTTCTTTCTCTTTACTGTTGAGTTCCTACATCATCATCCTTCCTCTCCACCACTGTCATTTACAGCAGCATGCGTCTCATAAAGATGATGTCATAAATCTGGGTCATAATAAGGTTCAGCAAGGGACAGCAGATATTTATCAACCCTGAGCATATCCCTCATAAATCAAAATGCTCCTAGGGTTTTTTTTATTGGTCATTTTGTCTGTCTGGTGACTTTTTCTGCAATGTTTTCACCGTAACTATACTGTAGAGTTTGGAGTTACTATAATATAGAAAAGAGGAGGGAAAAAAATGAAGAACAATAACTCCAGATGTAGGCCGGTCAGCAGTTCATCTTCAAGCATGTGTCATTAGGGAGAGGATATCTAATTCCTTCTTTAAAATTTTAAGCAATTGTTCTATCTGTTAAACATTTTCTAAATGAATTGAATTCAGTAATAAATCAATCATGCATAGTGATGATTCACTTAAAGAGATTGTGCCAGTTAATGTTAATAATCCAATACAGCCAGCGAATTGGCATGAAATGCATGTTTTTCTACCAAAACACAATGTACCGTGACACTGTTAAGGAACGCACATCATTATGCACACAAAAGCTCAAACAGAGCAAGTATTTACAACCTTCTTTCCAAAAAAAGTTGGAATGCTGCTTAAAATATGAGTCAAAACAGAAGCCAATGATATGCATGTAATACTATATCTAATTTTCAATGTTGCTGCAACATTAAAACTGCCTGTCCAATACTGTGTTGTTTGGTCTGCAGCAATGTTTATGTGGGTGGTATCTGTCAGAGTACAAAGTAACATCCGCATAATGCGGGAACCCAAGGTTTTCCTGCGGAACTTTGCATGCTAATGAGATGATCCATGTCACGCACCACACCTGTCAGAACTTTTAATGTCGTGGTTGATCAATGTTTGTCGGTGAAAATGCATTTTTTGGGGGGGGGGGTGTATGTGGGTTGTTTGCCTGGGGGTTACTTATATGATGCGGCCTTATTAAATCAGTGCTAGAAGAGGAGGCACAGACATCAGTGATTGAAAAGCACAAAGGAACCTGAAGCGATTAAACCCCTACTCAAACCAGCTTAGAAGGGAAAGCTTCACAGAAAGCCAACAATGGTTGCATTCCTTTAAATCGTGCTTTTCTTGTGCTTTCTTTTCCACACTCTCTCTCTCTCCGTTTCTCTCTCGGCAGCGCTCTTTACCCCTCCTCCTGTTCTCTGCCTTTCTCGAACAGATTATTTCCTTTCATTTTCTTTGTCTGTCTTCTTTGCAGCACGTTAGGCCGCTTAACTTTACAATGCTCATGTCAGGTCAAAACCCACCCTCCTTCTGTCTGTCCAATTCAGGAGAAAAAAGCCTCTTTCTGCATAAGGTATTACTGTATCTCAGACGTCAACCACCTCGAAAGTCTTTCTTTCATTCGTTCATTAAGGCCTCTTCCTTTCTTTTCAGCCTTTTATTCCTCTAAAGGAGTTTTAGGGCGCTCTCTGGATTTTCCAGCTTGTTAATTGCGCAGAAAGTTTTTTGTCTAAATCAATAGGGGATTAAACTTGAATAAGTTTATGAGGGGATTAGATTAGAACAAGAGCGTGTGGGTGTTTGTGTAGAGAAGAAGGTTGAGGTGATATTACAGTCTGGGGCTGTTTTCTTTTTTTTTCCACTTAGAATTTCTCACCAAGCATATATTTAACAACAGTTTAAACAAATGTGTTTGCCAGCCACTTCTGCTGGAATTTTTAATGTGAAAACTTTCCACTGCAGCAGTTTTGGTGAGAAGGAGTTGCACTTCTCATACTCCCTTAATTACGAACTCACTTAGATCTCCCAGCTATGGGAAATGACCTTGTAGTCTATGAAGGGATTGTTTTTGGAACAGGAGTCAAACTCCTCTTACACCACAAATGGTCCAGTCCTCCAGCTCTCCAAAACGCCGTATTCTACTCGATTAGACAGAAGTAATCCATCCCACCTCCGAAACAACATCCACATATCCACCTGCATTTGGCACTGCCCATGAATGCCAGTCATTAAGATGGCTTTGCAAAGAAGAGGACTACTACCTCTTTCCCAATGGGCCTTCTCCACTTCCACATATAGAGCAACCATTGTTTTAAATGTAACTGCTCCCGGCCCTGTGGTGACCGGCCTTCCATTCACTGAACACCGAGGCTGGTACACTGCCAGAGAGGAAATATGATAAATGTGTATAGCACCAACTGTCGGGGAGGGGGGAGAGACATTCTCCTTTTCCCAGATGCCAACAGGTGGAAAGGGGTAAGCCCTGGTCAGGTTACTGCAGACATGCACATGTCAATAAGCATGTGTGTATTTGTCTCCACGAATAACACTCCCTGTTGTTGTGCTTTTTCCAGGTGTGCCAGAAAAGAGAAATGTGAGCGCTCATCAGAGCCCCGGCGCTTTGCATCCGACATCAAGCAGTGTGTGCGTCTCAGTGTCCATCCAAACAACATCTCTGTGTCCCAGTTTAGTGTCACGGTGAGTGGAAAACAAATTCACTGAATCAGATAGCCTGAAATGGAAACAACGGCTTGTTTGGGGCTTTAGATGCGCAAACTTTGTGTGCTTTCCCTTTGTGTGTTACATGTCCTCCAACTATCAGGCATCAGTTTCTTCTTTGTGTCACTTGGAAGATTAAAATTGGTCAAATTTTAATTAGAAGTAATTAAATATATCTTTCTTTGAGTGCATATGGGAGTTTTTTTTAGCAGGCAAACATGCATTTGCTTTATTGGAGCCACATTGCAATAGAAAGTGAGGATAGCGGAATATGTTGCTTATGAGAATATCTTGTCTGGCAGATTGACAATATCACACTCTCAAGCATAATTTGTAATATGGTGGAATTATGCTCTAAATACTGATTAGTAGCTTGTTTTAATTCTGTAATCCTGCTTTATATGATTTTACTGACTGCCAGCAGGCATTCCTCAAATCCTGACCTCACAACTTACAATCCCATCCAACAAAATGGTCTCCCAACAAATGTCAACAATCACTGACAGCGTATAGTTTAGCTCGGCTGTGTTTATTGTGATTGTTGGCAGCCAAATGCACCACTTTTCCCCCTGGATGTTTCATTCTCAAACAGCTGCCAGATTTAAAGGGTCTGAATTGTTTTTTATTGTTTAAGTGTATTGATTGGTGTGCAAAGAGGCTGTGATCCATTGCAACAAAAATATGTCTCTGCAGAAACTGGAGAAACAGAAGCACTCGAACTATCTCGGTGTATCCCCTTGTTAGCTTTCAACACGACACAAAAATTTTTTCTTTTTCTTTCTTTTTTTTAAAAACTTGAACAGGATCAAGAGGCTAATGTTTTTAAATGTCAGCATCTTTGACGCTACTAGAAAGCACTGTAGTGTAACGCTGTGTGTTATATAGTATAAATATTCCACTCACCTTACTGTACCCAGCACCAGAGGTTAACACGTTGGTGCATTTTTAACTCATAAAGTGCAGTCAGCATGACAGCTTTCCATCTCCATTGCATCAAGGGTCACGTGTGAACTGCATATTTTTTTTGGAAGAATTCCTCTGCAACACAATAATGATATTCATGGATGTGCCTGTGTGTGTGAGTGTGTATGTATGTGTGTGTGCATTGTTGCTCAAGCCTTTCAAGTGTTTAACCTTTTGCCAGACATATCCCATCCAGGGGCTTCTGCCTAACAGACAAAGGCCTCTTGCTTGACCTTTTTGTTCTTAAATATTTGTTCAGAAAGATAAGGCTTAGAAATTCTTGACAGAAACAGGTACACATCACCGCTGAAGTTGGACCTACTCTAGAAAATGCCATTATTTTCTAAGCTCCAGAAGGAATCTCAAAAAAGCTCTTTCTGGGCAAATAGTTTTAGGGACTCCATGTGGGTCTGCCTCAAAAGCCATCAAAATATATATCTGGCTGATAACAGCCCAACACTGGAGGAAGAAGGGGTTGCGCTCATTATAATACCATTATGCTTCTAGAGGCACAGATGGAACAGCTGTGTCATGCAGGATGTAGTCTTTTTATATATCGTAATCCTGTTTCATTTTGTTAATTTTCTCCCTACTTTGCTTTGCTGTGTGTGGGTGCAGAAGTTAGCAAGTCAAGAGGAAATGCAAGCGGAACTTATTATAAAATGAAATTGCTCTATTGCATCTGGGCTTTTAAGAACTAATTGTTGCTTACATAGTTGATATTTGCATGGATTTATTTTTTTATATGCCAGATGCAATGCAGCAATAATGTACGCTTAAGTTTAGATCTTACTTTTATGTCACTTCTCTGGACATAAAAGGTCAAAAATAAAAAAAAATCCTGTCTGGTTTAAAACTTGCTTAATAATAAACATAAGAAGATATAAAGTGTAAGTCAGTCTTCTCTGTTGCATTGACTGCGTTTGAATAAATCCTCTCTGCAGTGAGGATATTTTCCACCCATCTAAGATGAACAGCAACACATTCTCAGCATTAGGCATGGTGTTTTATAAACTGCCAGAGGTCATTTGTGCGTGTGCATTTGTCCTATTAAAGATGAGTTTGTTATTTCCATGCTCATGCATCACTGCTGCGGTTCGGATCTAAATGTAATTGTGGGAGCTCTACATCTGTCCGCCTTTCCTTCTTAAAAGGAAAAATAAAGAAGAAGAGAAATAAAAGAGGTGAGAGAGAGAGAAAAGTCATGCAGTGTCCACCTTATGCTGGATGTTGTGTATCTATTCACACCAGTACCCATTAAATAGCAATATAAAAACAGCTCAGGTCAGCCCTTCTTTGGCGCTGAGGCAGCTTTCAGCGCCGCATCGCAAGTCTACTATAAGCTACGCCTCAAATCAATGCCTGGACCAAAGCCTCCTTGCAGACACAGTTTTCCGTCAGTATGTATATTTCAGTCTTGACCCCTCTCCATCTGCCTCCCCAAGTCTGTTTTTTTTTTTTCTCTCTTCCTTTTATCCATGGACTAATTTTTCTCTCTCCCACTGTCACTACTTCACCTGAAGCCCTTTTTCCTGAGAAGCTGAAAGAGCTTACACAGCATTTTCAAATGAAGAGGGGGAATTTGCATTCTTTATTTCAAAAGTCTTCTTTTCACTAGCTGTCCAGCCCCCTGTGTGCCAGCA
>VURO01021302.1:98875-111330 GCA_015108175.1 Pelvicachromis taeniatus
CCCCCCCATTGTTCACAGCTTCACTTGTACATCTCAGACCCTCCTCCTAGCCATTTCATCCTCCTGCTCATAGTTCATCCTGCAGTTTGAGTTTTATTTTGAATTTTAGTTTTCTGTTTTTATCGCTTTATACACCTTTCCCAAAACATTTTATAACACAACACCTTTTGTTCTCAGAGAGCCAGACAGCCAGGAATTAAATGTGGAATTGAAAAATCAATGTAGCCCATACAATAAATGCCACAAGGCATAATGAAAGGTGGCTAGAAAAGTAGTCGTGCTCTTGGCCACTGGATACAGCCTGTTAAAATGGCACTGATTTCAGTTTTATGCCTTAATGCATTTGAGGGTGTCGATGTTGTTGGACATTTAGCCGGGATACGCACCTGACACCTGGTTCAAGAACCCTCCCAGTGTCCCCTCTGGCCACTGACCACTGTGCTGATGGATCTTTACTCTGCAGTGACTTGCATGAGTTCCCTCCTCAGCAGTATTGTGTCACAGTCATATCTGAAAATGTGAAGTTCTCACAGATGTTTGTCAGCCATAAAATTACATTTGGGGCTTGTTTATCTTGTTTATCTCACTTGTTTATCTCAGACCACAGGGCCACTATAAAATGCACCTGGGTATGAGTCATCATGTATGTTTAAAACTGGCTTTCATGCTCTCATGTATGTATTAGCATGAGCTGGCGCTAATCTCTTTTATCATAGCTTGACAGCTTGTATCACTTTTCTTTCCCTTTCTGCAGTTGGTGTTGGAAGCCCATAATGTCCCAGAACTCTCTGCAGGTGTCAACTGTACGTTTGAGAACCTGGCTGAGATGAATGGCTTGGTGGAGGGAAATCGGATAAAGTGCTCCTCACCCGCTGAAAAGGAAATGCCACGAATAATTGTTGACAAAGGTAAAAAAAAAAAAAAAGAAGAAGAAAAAGACGGGCGTCATCACGTATTAGATTAGAACTCGAATGACTGTCAGGTACATGTACATCTGGATATTCTCCCTTCTGTCAGAAGCATGCTTGTCCTAGGGCAATGAGTGTTCTGTGAATTTTGTTTTCTCATTGCCATCAGTAACTCAGCAGGCCTTGAAGCACTGCCTTAGGATATGTTTAGTAATTGAATGAACATTAGTTATTTGTCTGAATGTGGGATTTTTCTTCCCTCCTACCTTAACGTGAACACGCTCTAGAGGGAGTTATAGGACCCTAGTTAACCCTGGTATAAAAAGCAGAAAATCACACTTCACAGGGTGGCTTTACTACAGTATTTCAACTAACATGTAGCCTAGAGATAATATAGTCTCTGTGGACAGTTTCCCTGTGTACCACTGCCTTTCTCATCATTTTCATTTACATGGAGTTTTTCTTTTGATAACCCTGTCCTTCTCTCTCTTGGGTGGCCAAGCTTGTTCTAATTGAGAAAACTCCCATCTGGGAAGGTCTGTCTGCAGGCAGTTGATCCTTCACCAACACTTGCGTGTCCTCGTGTTGAGATAATGAAAGTGCCATTCCTTGAATTTTCTTTCTGAAAGAAAAAATAGAGAACAAAAAATATTAGGATTCGGCTGTAATGCTACCATTTATGATGGATAGGCTCTAAAGAAGATAGTATTTGCAACTGTTGCCGCATCGTGCCAAAAAAGTAATTTCTGCATTGTTTATATAATGGATTCAAATGCAAAGACACACGTTTGCGTTTTTCTTCATTCCTCCATTGCTCCTAGAACAGAAGAAGCACCCATGTGCTTAACAGACATATGAAACCATTTCAATAAAGTTATCCACAGACAGACAGCACTCATGTACATGTACAGCTGAAAGGGAGCCCGGGGGGTGCTTTTGGGAATTAAAAAAAAACATTTGTTCAGTGTTTGCTATGTCACATGTAAAGCTGGTAATGCTGCAGTCATGCAAACACTGATTTGCAAATATGTACACGGAGTCATCCGCAAATGATCCATACAGCATTTCTCCCTACTGATTGCTTTTTACCCTCCACTCTCACAAACATATGGTTTTCCTGTTTTAGGGAGAGGAAACAGTTCCAAATGTTTGCGTCTTTTGTCTTCAATTTTTACTAGTACTCATTAGTCTAAGCTTGGTTGAAAGAGGGAAAGGGGAGAGCGATGGATGAAGTGACGAGAGGCGGGGAGAGATAGTGTTAGCAGGCTTCAAGGTAACATTTAGGTGGCCTAATTAGGACAGATCCGTTGTCAGTGGCGCTTTACTGTGATTGATGAATGATTCCTTCTTTGTTGGCGAGATGGGGGACAGACACAGGGGAGACGAAGGAGTTGCAACATGGAAGGAAGTGAAGAGACCTGGGTATAGAGATAGAGTGAGGATGAGAGAGAGATGCATAGGTAGTGTAGAAAGAGTGAGAGAGCATTGAGATGTGTGGATGGGCTGTTGAATTAAACATGAACTCCTTCATTAGTGCCAGACAAAAGGACACACCAAATACAGATGAGGCGCAAGCTCACGGACACGCACGCTCGCACAGACGCACACAAACACACACATGCTTTCCGTTTCATCTTCTTCTTCCTTTACCTTGTCAAAGACTCTCTCAAAGACTTTTCCAGGGGAATATTGTCCATCCCAAGGGATATGCGACAACTTTTTTTTCTTGTAAGACGCCAGGAATACAGAGAGTTAACCCAATAAAACCCTCTCTTTCTTCTCTCTTTCTTTACTAAGGCATACTGACTTTACCATTGCAACAAGCTGATCACCTGTAGCTCCTAGCAGTGTGGTCATTTTCTTTTTCTTTAAAGCAAAATCTAACTTGACGTTGCAAAAGGATATTTGAGTAAGCGGATGAAATGATTATCATACAAGTGGTGTCTACCCTCTGCTTGTGCTGACAAAGTAGCGGTGACACTCTAGCATTACCATTATAATACTGTTTTCCCACTTGTTTGAAGAGTTGAATGAAGCTGTCAATAACGGCTTCAAGTAACATGTTCTGAAACAAAGGCAATTCCTCCTTCTGTTAGTTCTCATTCTTGTTGTCCTTGTCGTGTGTTTCTTTGTTTTGTTAGCAGAGTGCAAAAGCTTTTTTTCTACCTTTGTGTATCAAACGCGTTAATTTTGACTTCAATCTGTTTTCTCTAGGTGACCACCAGATCGTGCAGCTCTATCTCAAGTCCAAAGAGACTGGCCTGGCATTTGCAAATACAAGTTTTGTTTTCTACAATTGCAGTGTGCACAAATCGTAAGTTTATGTATACTAATAGTTTTCAATTGCTCTTCAGTGACCGTATAAATCAATGTCAAACTTGTATTACTATCTGGGGGGCAGAACTAAAGAGTCAAGGCATGCAGCATTTGCAATTAGTTTGTGTCTTGCTTCCTTGATCTTCGGGGTGACTCTGGCTCAGGAGGTAGAGCAGGTCCTCTACTTACTGAAAGGTTCGTGGTTCAATCCTTGACTGCTCCAGTCTGCGTACCAAAATATCTTTGGGTAATATAGTGAACCACAGGTTACTCCCATTGCATTCACTGGAGTGGGAATGTTCATAGACAATGTGAATGTATGTGCTCTGAATGCACAGTGAAAAAAGTGCTATGTAAGGTCCAGTGCATTTAAATCAAATGCCTTCATACTGTTGAAAAACTGCCACAAACTATATGCACAATTAATTTGTGTACCTAAGTTGGCATATTGAGCTTTTGTTCTTCAGTGTATTTGGTGCTGCTTGGTCCTAATTCAAAACTATGCTCTCCTTCTAGGTGTCTGTCATGTGTGAGTAGTCCCTACCAGTGCCACTGGTGTAAATACAGACATGACTGTACCCATGACCCTCGCACATGTTCCTTCCAGGAGGGTCGAGTGAAGAAGCCTGAAGTGAGTCCCAAACCAAGCATGAGATTAAAAGTTTGCATTGATTTTTGTTGTCATTTTCAACCTGTACAGGTATTGAAACACATTGTAGCACTCAGAAGGTAGACGATGCTAGAGCTAGGCGGGGATTGTAAAAATGTGCTGTCAGAATTGTTGTCTAAGCAGCTCTCAAGGGGGGCCGTGTTTTCTAGCATCACTTCTGTCTATAAATTTAAAGACTGTCAAATTACATCCCATTAAGACAATGTCCACAAATCCTCAGATTTTACTGCTGGCCAGCTTCAGTCCAGCCTCTGGGTATTGAGCCAGCTAAGTTATAAAACATGGTGAAATAAATTGAGAGGAAATGTTTGGCTATGTGAGACTAATAGCCATCGGTGGAGGTTTTACATGCAAAAAGAGTTATGTTAAAAGGACTGAGACACCTTTCAGCTGTAGTGCTTCCATCTGGCATGAGTCTCTTGGCATGTCTCGCTCTTGACTGCACATCAAAGGGCAGTGGAAGCTAATAAAACTGAGTCATTTCCACTTGCCCAACCCTATTCCCTGCGACAGCTTAGTCTGTGTGAATTATCAATAGTATTGGCAGCCAGTTCTATTCCCTTCGAAACAGAACCCACTGTAATTAGGCTGCTCTGCTGCAGAGGACAAGCCACTCGCTGGATGGGGTACATTCAGTGAATGCCCCCAAAGCAGCCACTCCCCATCCTGTGAGAGAGAGGCGTCATGCTGATTTAGAGCGGCTGCAGCAGTAGTAGCCTTTAGGGCAAAGTGAGGTGGTAAGGGAAATTTAGAGAATGTGCCCATGATTTGGGCCTCTGGGTACAGTATTCCTCGGGTATCTGCATTTCTATGTATTTTTATGTGTACATACAGTGTGTGGTTATCTGTCTTTGGCCTGTCTGTTCGCTGACAATTCGCTGTGGCTTTCAGGGGGAGGGTTTTACAGGGAGTGAGTGGCCTGTTAATCTTAGCCTGAGGTGAGCTATGATGAAGATCACTAGTGCTCATGTCTAGGTTGGCAGACGCCGCACGACGGGCAGGGACAAGCTTAGCCAGATTGTCTCCTTTGATGAGCAGTCTGCTCTCGATTGTGTTATTCCACCCATGTTTCCCCCGAGCCATTCAACCTGCTCAGACAATATTATTTTCTTTTTCCGCCGTTTCCATTATCCTTTTGAACCTTCTGCTTAGTTAGGCCCAAGCGTGAGTCTTTGCAGGTTTACTTTTCCAATTAGCTCAGGCGCCGGTGGTCAATATTGACTCTGGATAATAACACATGAATCCTGTCCTATTGTGTTGCTGACTAAAAGAAAACCATAAATAAAGCAAGGCGGATTTGGTATTAGCACATTAATGACATCCCTTTTTTTGACATGTTGTTTCGAAAAAGGCAGGTGTTTTGCAGGCTTAATGACTTTTAATTTGCTTTTAATTAACCCCTCAAATCCAAGGTCATGTACTTTTCTTCCAGCCTTTTGGTGGTCTTTTTGAATTAACAGACACACAAACCGACGAGCTTGATAGCATGCACACTCACATACAGCCATAGAAGATTTTGCAGATTTCACAAAAGGCATCAAGTCAACTTTGCTCTGAAACGGGATGGCCTCTTATTGCAGCACATGAATTTTTGTGTACTATTACAATTAGGGGATTTCAGTAAGTGATCTGAATAATCCCCTAACTCTATGCTAATGATCGAGGCCAGGCAAATCTCCCTACTGGTTGAGCTTGTTGTTAGTATGCATCGGAGGACAGCGTTAAAGCCCGTCCTGGGCGTACAGTGAATGCCTTTTTATTCATGCCAGCAATGATACGGGCACACGAATCAGACATTTGCCTTTTGGCACATTAACTAAGGGCGTGTCCCTGTTTGCCCTCCACACATGTCAAGGACTTAGCCATCATTCTGATGAGTCTCAGTAACAAAGAACATGCTTGCAGCTTCATTCAGTTTCACGGTAGAAAGAGCCAGCAGTCATTTCCAACCATTCCAACCTCTGACGCATTGATGCGAATAAGTTGTGTTTACCCACAAAACAATATTTGTTTTCCTACATATTTAGTTCTTTTTCAGACTTCATCTCTCCTCCCTAATTCACACATGGTCTCACCTAAAGACACTGATGAAACTGGGGATACTTCCTGTTCTCTTTGTCTGATGAAAACCACAGGGGGATATTTCCCCTTATTCTTCCTCCGTCTGTAACACAGCGTGTTCATATCCTGAGTTTCTGCCAAGCCTTACCCTAATATATTCAGTTGGTAGGAAGATACAAAACACACAAAAATATTAATGTTACCAAAGATGTATCACTATCTCCTGGCACATGAAGCATTCTTGTGCTTTGTTGTTGTTTGATTATTTGCGTCTTGACTGCGTGATCAATGCCGTAGACTTTATTTACCAGGAATTTATTGACCAAGTGATCAGGATAATGTTATTAAAGAACCTAAATGCCAATTGTAATAGCTGTTAGTTGCCAATATTAAACAGAAATGGTAGAGCGAGGTGCTTTGGTTCAATTCATGGACAAATCAATGCCATGCACACGCACTGACTGTTGAGGACCAGTTTGAGTATTTGCAGAGAAAAGAGGGAAAATCGAGAACAAAAGCAAATAAAACAAAGTTGAAAAGAAAATTACAGAAAGGCGTGTGAAAGTGAAAGATTAACGAGCTAAGATCTGAAAATACGGGAATAAAAAAAAAAAGGCACAATAACAAGAAACCGAAACAGTCAGATGATCATAGCGGCTTTAAACAAACCCCTGAAGTTAGGGAAATTTATTTGGAAATGGCAAACAGAGAAATGATTACCAACAATGTGTTTTAACATCTGGGCTGACAGATGAACTTAGTCTTCCTACCATAGTTGTACATGCACGTGCTTTGCCTTATTTTCTTTTTTTTTTTACGATCAACATTATAACTTAACTAACTTTAGTTTTTTTTTGCTGTTAACACTGAATGGATGAAGATCTGATTACTTGTTTTTTATTCCTCCATGGGATGTGTTGCAGTGCTGCTGCTGTATTCTCAAGTATGAATATTTGGTTTATTGAGTTGAATGTTTTCATAACCTGTAAAATGATGAATAAGCAAATTTGAACAAATTTGAACAGTTCTTAATAACTAAATGGATGCAAATGCAGAGAGGAGGAAAAAGAAAAAAAATAAGGAACCAGTTACTTGGGAAAACTTTTAAGGCAATGAAGGAATGAATAGTGGGATAAAAACAGGGAAGAGAAACGAGTGAAGAGAAGTGAACGAGGAGTGTCTTTGCCCGAGGCTCTGTTGGATATGATAAAACAGAGGCTTGTTAAGGGGAGCTCTTGGTAACCACTAAGTGTGTGTGTGCGCATGTATAAAAACTTAAGATCCTCTTCATCTTCACACCTTGCACTTCTATAATTATGTCTCTCTCTCTCTCTCTTCCTCCCTCTCTCCTTAGCTTCAAACTATGCCAAGGGCTTTTACATTCACAGCTCCCATTCTGCTTCCTACTCTCTGTCACTTTCCCTATCTCCACCCATCCACACCTCCCACGAGGCTCTAATTATCAGATCTAAGTAGGTCCCAAAGAAGAAAAGGAGTCAGAAAAGAGGGAGGGCAATCAGCGGGAGAGTTGATAAGAGAAATGAGAAGGGTCAGTGAGAGAGATCAGACAGCACAGGCTGCGTTTAGAGAGACAGAAATACAGGAGGGGAAAAAGCATTACTGAGAATCAGAGGTGAGGTTGAAGAAAACATTGAGTCAGTGATGGAGAGAGGAAGAATGAGGGGTAATTACAGATTGGGGGGGAGGCGCCGACTTTTTTCCAGACGTCTGAGCTCATTATGTTGTTATGATGAGTCATGCTATTGACACATACTCTCTCTTTTTAGTGATTTACTGCAAGTGTTTGATTACATGACTGTAAGACTGTCAATGAAGCTCCAGTCTCCACACACACACACCGACAACGTATAAAGTAAAACACATACAGTTAAGCTGGCTCAATCCACATCAAAGTGTATAGTTTGTAGTTCCCATCTCTTCCACTTTAATATTCTCCCTGTGTAAAAAAAAACCCCAAAACAATTCTTTCAATTCTACTTGCCTCTGCTCATGCAGGTATTTTCAATTAAATATGTGCTGGATTTTAAGATCCCTGCAAATACACAAAATGTTCACGTAATTAAATTTTGGAAAAACAACAGCAACATCTCTTTCCAAAAATTGTTTTCCTGTTGTTCTAAATAATCCATTTAACATGCTGTCAGTAGTTTTCACGGGAAACTAGAAAACTAGAAATAATTATTCTGAGCCACCGGAACAGCTTCTTTTGCATTTAGTTAGTGTAATTTGTAAATTATGCGAGCACCACAAATTAATTTAACCCCTGATTTATTGGATTGCAATAGGAGTCTGAGTAAAATAACTACTGAGTTCCTTTCTTCTTTCATGGAACCTATAATTCAAACCCCACCTATAGGTACGGCTTTGAAAGTGTGCAAAGTTTTCTGTCATAATCTACTACCGTTTATCATTTGTATGTGTTTATATGTATGAATGTATTTATCTGTCAATCTGCATTTGCTCCCTTGCTATTTGGTGTACCTCAGTCATTGAGCTAGACAAGGAAACAATAAATACGCAGACATTAAACCTACCTAACATTGACATAAATCTCAACAGCAACAGCAAGCATCACTGCCAGCAGCATGAGCATCTCTAGCCAGCCAGGGGATATGCATGTGTTTGTCCAAACCAATAAAAGCCCACTTGGCCTCAGGAAGAGCTGGCAGTGATCGTACTGTTATACAAATGTGTCTGAGTTGTGTATGTGTACATACAAATATGAAAGATTTGAGCTAAGTAGCAAAAAACACAGGTTACCACCATTATACACACTGCCTCGTTTGTAAATTCACTTCCACATGGTGCATTTATAATCGGTATTTAAGCAATGCAATGTGGAAAGTCAGCTTCAAAAAAATTCAACCTGCACGGAGACTATTTTCTTCTTTTTCCACCATTTCCATTTTGTCTATTTTTTAAAAAGGTGAAAAAAAAATCTACATTTGTTTGAGAGTCACACAACATCCAGTTTGTGCTGTTGGCAAAGAGATGTACTGTACTTCATCACATTGTAATGAAATACAGCAAGTTGTCATTTCTTATGCATTCTCTGCTATGCCCAGGTCCTGTTCTGCTATACTACTATAAATTTCATATTAGTCTGTTGTTAGCTGGTTGTGAGACAGTGTAATGACATCACAGTGTATCATCTGTATCATAATATTCAAGTTTTGAGGAACTTTATTAATGTTGTTTTCATAAAATGAAAATCAAGTGCTTTTACAAGTGTTATACGTGCATAAATACACTTATACCGACTATACGTGGGTTATTTTGGCTCACTGGCTTTTAGGCAATGTTACGATATCATAATATCTGATATAGATAAGAACCTTTAGGGGCTGTGTACCTGTGTGCAAGTGTGGTTGGTTAACTTTTGATCATGTAGGAGTTTGCAGACAAGCAAACAGGCAGGCAGAGATTTGGTGGACTGCTAATAGATATCTGCATGTAAATTATCCATATGATGGGGCCTCACCGAGCTCTAGCTTGCACGATGAGCTTGTGTGCATGGGCTTCTAGACAGAGGCTCACAGTACGAGTTCAAATCTTCTGGTAATTTAAAGATTTTGCAGAAAGCAAGTCCTTTTCAACTAACTTTCAATGTAAAGGGACGGTTTTTTTTTCTAATCTTTTCATCAATCTGAAAGGATAGATTCTCACCTTTCACGTTTTATCCAGATTTCAATGATGTTTTAATGTCTGGCAAAGTTTTTCAGTGTCTTTTCAGCAGCAATGCATATTTTTTATTTTTTTTTTTATCAAAATGCAATTTAACAATTCAACTAAAGTGGTAAACTATTTTCAGTCCATAACACTTTTAGTTGATGACATTCATTTTATACTGTAATATAATTCTGTTTTTGTACATAGAGTCACATTTGTGTAAACCTTAGTCTAACCGCATGTGCAAAAAAAAAGTGAATCTTTGCTCACCTCAAACATCACGGTGCACTTTAACTGTGCTTGCGTGCATGCATTTACTTCCTGTGACGTTTACGTGTGTGAAATCCTGTCTTCTCGTCATCATATGCCGCTATCAGTGTTCATCTGTGTTTTGAAAATTCAGCTTAAGTCACTGTGTTCAGTCATACTCGGGTGCTTTCCATGCCTTCATTTCCACAAACCAGATCAAATTCATTGTCCCCCATTGTTCAAGTGTATTAACTGGAAGAGACATGATTAAAAATGGATTGCATCTCTCTTTGCTCTCCCACTCATTTTCATTCACCAAATATGACCCTTCGTTCTTAGGAAAATGAGATTTGGAAGAGCAAACACGCATGCACCGCAACTTCCTTCCTCTCCTTCACCGCTGAACTCGCTCACCCTGTGTGTCATTTATCTATAATGACTTTGTGAATAGTGTCACAGAGCGTTCCCCTCTCTCACCACGCAGCTTTCCAGTCAGTCACTCACTTAGCCTAACCCAATCAAGAGGCTTTTAATGAACTTCAAACAAGTGTTATCACCCAGTTCAACGTGCGCTATGCTTCACTCCCCCCTAGCTCCATCCGCGTGGGGGCTCACCTTATCTGCTCTCCCTCTTTTTACCGTTTTTCCTTCTCCTTCTTTGACATGCTAAAACCCGTCCTGTCACATACATTTAAAGGTGGGGTTTTTTTTCCCATTGCTGTGTTCTTTTGTTGTTCTTCTCCTTCATTTGACCAATTTTGCTATCTTTTTCTCTCTATTTCAACTACTCTTTTTGAACAGTGCTTAGGGAAGTGCTGTTCTTCATTTTCTCTCTTTACCCTGCTTTACCACCCATTTTACCTTTAATTTCTGGTTGTCAGTCACTTTCCTGTTCTCTTGATAATGCTTTTTGTTTCACTACTCCTCTGTGGTCTTTGCCTTTCCTTTTCTGTCCATCCCTTTCCCTCTCCTCACCTGTTTGCTTTTTCTCCTCGTTATCCTTCAGGCGAGTCATAGGTGCTCTATTTTTAACCAGCTAGTCACACCTGAATTGATTGGCTGTTAATTTTAGACCTCCAATTGCTAAGTGACTTTTACCTCTGTCTTGCTCTTGCCCTTGCTCAGTTATTTTTTCTCACCTATTGGCACAAGTATCACAGAAAAAAAATCACACATTTGCCACAAGGGATTTTACTGCATACAACACTCTCATACGGTAGACCCTAGATTTTGAAAAGGAAATACACCGATTCAAACTAAGCTCATATCCTGTCAGAATAAGTACCTTTTTTTGTGATATCATTAATGCTCCTCTTCTGTGGGTAATGACATTAGAGTACCTATTGACCTTCACTCATTGAATGTGAGCAGGCCATGGGCCTGTAGGAAACACAGCTGACCTCTACTCAACAGAAAATAGAACAAATAAAAGCACTAAACACTGAAAATATACTGAAGTGGCAGTGTCATTAAATTAAACCAATGTTTGTGAAGTACTGTTAGGTGGTATGCTATCTGGTGAGATAAATGATAAGTGTGAATGTCTCTGTGAGTTTGCAGCACACTGTGTGTTAGTCAGATTTTAGGAAATGTCCTGGTGCAAGCAGCAACTTTCCTTAGTGATTTAAATTGCTTGTGTGAGCTTTTCTTTTTATTTAAATCATCAAAAACAGTTGATGAACTTTTTGCAAAAAATAGCGCTATAACTAAGACTGGGCTTGCCTTGCAGGAGATTCAATTCAATTTTATTTATATAGCGCCAAATCACAACAACAGCTGCCTCAAGGTGCTTTACATTGTAAGGTAGACCCTACAATAATGTATACAGTGAAAAACCCAACAATCATATAACCCCCTATGAGCAAGCACTGGCGACAGTGGGAAGGAAAAACTCCCTTTTAACAGGAAGAAACCTCCGGCAGAACCAGGCTCAGGGAGGGGCGGCCATCTGCTGCGACCGGTTGGGGTGAAAGAAGGAAGACAGGATAAAAGCCGTGCTGTAGAAGAGAGCCAGAGATTAATAACAAGTATGGTTGAATGCAGGGGGATCTATTAACACATGGTGAATGAGAAAGGTGACTGAAAAGGAAAAACTCAATGCATCAAGGGGGTCCCCCAGCAGTCTGAACCTATTGCAGTATAACTAAGGGAGGATTCAGGGTCACCTGATCCAGCCCTAACTATATGCTTTAGCAAAAAAGAAAATTTTAAGCCTAATCTTAAAAGTAGAGAGAGTGTCTGTCTCCCAAATCCAAACTGGAAGCTGGTTCCATAGAAGAGGGGCCTGAAAACTGAAAGCTCTCCCTCCCATTCTACTTTTAAATACTCTAGGAACAACAAGTAAGCCAGCAGTGTGAGAGCAAAGTGCTCTAATGGGGTGATATGGTACTACAAGGTCATTAAGATAAGATGGGGCCTGATTGTTTAAGACCTTGTATGTGAGGAGCAGGATTTTGAATTCAATCCTGGATTTAACAGGGAGCCAATGAAGGGAAGCCAATATAGGAGAAACCTGCTCTCTCTTTCCAGTCCCTGTCAGGACTCTGGCTGCAGTATTTTGG
>VURO01021303.1:13489-25026 GCA_015108175.1 Pelvicachromis taeniatus
CCCCGGTGGTTGGGGGGGGGGGGGGGGGACAACGGATCCTGCAGGGACCACCCCATGCCATTTAATCTGTCCCTGCCCACAGATAACAGAAGGCAGATGGTCCTGCCAGAGCCAAGGGAGACAGAAGATAGCTAATACAATGTGCAGACAGATAGCACACAGAACTCAACCTGTCCCTGTGAAACTGAGCCTGCGTCAACTTCTAAATAAGGGGGACCAAATGAAGTAAAAAAAAAAACACAGAGAAAAAGAAAGCAAGTAGCGGAAGAAAAAGATAAACAGAGAAGTGCTCAAGTATCTTTAATTAAAACTCAAGCAGTATCCAGAATAAATACAGTCAGTTGACGGTCTGGGATAAACATAACGGAAAGAGGAAACTCATATAAACAAAAACAACCAAAAAAAAAAAAAAATGAGCAGAGCGTGAGCAGGACCATCAAAGTCAAGAGCTCCTGTGTATTTATTTATTGAGGGTGGTAGTTAAGTTCACTAAGCTCCCTCTCTCTCAAAGACCCAGCCTTTTCGCCTTATGAAAATTCTATTGGCCATAATTTGCTGAGGAGCCGTATGCATATTTTATCAGCGGGTGCGTTTTGAAGAAACAAGCCCGCCAAGCTTTTTTGTGTCTTCATCTTTATCAAGATTGAATGAGGGGAAGTGTGAGAGGGGCTGTGAGGTTGTGCAGCCATCTGCTAATATGTGCCACACTGGGCATTTGACATGGGAGCTAAAGTAAACACCAATCAGCTTCATATGTCTGGCTGAAGCACAGAGAGGAATCCATTGCGACCTTGTTGCCTGACTATAATGTTTTTCTCTTTTGATTCGAACCATCTCTTTTCTAGTTTCACTTGCTCCTCTTCCCCTCTCTCCATCTTCTTCCCTCTAATTACTCTAGGATCCAACATCCTCCTCTTCTCGCTCTCCATTTCCACAGCCCTCCCTTCCTCTCCCCCCTCTCATTTCAATCAGTTTCTCTCCCTCTGCATGTCTCTCAGTTAAAGCTTTATGGGTCGTTCACTCCCCTCTTTCTTTGCAAGGATAATGAGCAGGCGCCTCTGTGTGACTTTGTAGCTGTGCGACGATCTGTGAGTTTGGATCTCGGAGCGTCCCGGGGCCCAAAAGACTCAGATGTACCTTCTGTAGCTGCCTCCGTGGTTCCACTGCTGCTGTCATCTGATCTATGGGGCACAGCACTGACATAATACACCTTGTTAGGGGAAGGCGGGGAGTGTGTTGGCGAAGACTGTGTGACTTTGAACAAATGTGTTTTCTCAGGAGAGAAAGAAAACAGTGAGACCTGTAATCATCTACTATCACCAAATCACAACCACACGCACACAGGAGCACACCCACATATAAATGTACAGATAAAAGGACTGTGAAACACTAACAGAGTGTGAGAGAAACAAGAAACAAGAAAAGGAGGGGGAAAAGACAGAAAGAGAGCCTGAAAAATCTGATACCAGTTCTTCTGGTTTAGGCATTGCATTAATCTATGCTGAATGGATTTGACTGCATCAGAGCACCTCCAGGTGTTGTTTGCACACTCCTCTTTGCATCAGCATGGCATCGCTTTCTCAAGATAAGTCTCCTAATAATCATAATCAAAGATATTTCGAGAACAGACTCATTTGAACCCTGAAACTAAAAATAGACATGTAGATATAAAGGCAGCGACTTCAGAGCGATATTAGCAACCCACTTCACACTTTGAAAAGTGGTGCGATGGGTGATTTTTTACAGTGAGTGTCAAGCTGTGCTACACACACATCCCAGAGTAATATAGCATGGCAATTTCTTTTCCCTGGTATGAATAATTCTGTCTGAATAGGGTAGGATGTTTCTTCATATCAATGAATCATCAGCCGCTACAGCTCTTTAGTGTCTGCCTGAATGGTACAGTAGAAATTTAACTAAGTCTGCGTGTGTGTGTTTGTGTGTGTGTGTTGCTGATGGGCTGTGATTGATGGTCTTGACCTTTCCACTGTGCATTTTCAGAGCCCGGGAACCATCCAGGACGTAGGGACGAAGACTAAGAGAGAGCGTGTTAATCCACTATGGCACTGTCTTGGTGTCTTGGTGCAGCTTTGGCACTGGTATGTGGATCTTTGTGGCCCCAGGTGCACTCAGGTGTGGCACCTGAGAATGAGGTGCCACTTCGCCCAACTACATGGTTACCAGAAGGAAAGATCACCTCTGTAACCCTACCTAAAGGACGAACCCGCAGGTAACAGATGGAAGGCATCCATGTGGTTGATAGCTTGTTTCCCACTGAGGGCCTAGCAAGATTGTTTTCATTATATTTAATGATGTGGTGTCATGAGAGGTGGAGATATCTTTAGAAAAATATCAGTTTTTAAGTATTACCACTTAAAATACTAAGATGAATACATTTTCAGCATACTTTATGCTATTATTAGACTATAATTATCAGTATATTAATATATATACCAATTAAACTGTGCCTAATGAATGAAGCGGGTTAAAGCAGTTTCAAACTAGGCGGAGCAGACTAGATAATTGCTAAGAAGTGACAGGTAAGTGAATCACCAAACAAAAAAGTCACCAATCATGATTAAGACAGATTGAGATTAGGATTAAAATTAAAATCTATATCTATACATATTAAAAATATATTCACCCCATGATGACATGAAGCTGAAATAAATCAGCAAATGCCAAATTTATGAAGCTGGCAAATATTTTTGCTTTTTTTATTTTCCCATAATGAATTACTTGCCAAGTTATAACATTTCCTTAATGCATAGCACTTAATATTTTTGTCTAGCGATTAGACTTGAAATTAACTTAAAGTACCAGCATAAACACTCGTGATAATCCCAGCATTTGTGTAACAGCTGAATTCACGTGAAACTAGATGCTGTCACTGCTTGACATTTTTCCTCATTTGCATGTCATTTAAGACCCCCGATTAAAAACTGAGGTCTGCTCATAAGATGTGTTTTTCCCACCTCAGTAACAGTAACATATCACCAGCCATTCCCTATCCACCTTTCGTGGAGACAGAGGCTGATTCCAGCAGCACTGTAGCGAGAGCAAGAGGAAGTGGAGCCCATTTGGCTTGAACCCTGCACAACAGTGCCAGTTGCTTTCTGAAAGTGGGAGCTGAAAATTGCGACATGCATCTCCCCGTGAGCTGCAGTCTGTCCACCAGTGCAGTCAAGCAGGACCACACGGCAAATAATGGAGAGAAAACACTGATTCAGAAATTAATCACTCTATTAAATAATCCACAAAGTGCCCTTGAGAAAGCGTGCCGCACATCTGTTTGGAAACAATCACCATCTGTGCAGAATAATGAATAAACGTGTTTGTGTTGTAGAAAATAATTATGCTGTTAATAAATTTTCATGTAGCACAACTAAACGTAAAGAAATGTAAAGACTTCTTCTATTCAGTCGTCTTTGCTAGGCAATAAAGAATTGAATTGAATTTTAATAGGCCACCACAGCACAAGCGTTAAAATGCCCTTCAACAGCAATTCAACTGCCATATAATATGCAAATCCAACATCCAACATGCAACAGCACAACCATGTCCTTACAGTTTCTATGCTAGAGCTCGTATGGTTACATCAAGCAGACAGATATCCATCTGAAGCCGTCAGTGCAGCCTTATCATCTGATTCTGAGGTCACCTCTCCTGATCTGCTATCAAATGACTGATCAGCGTGTAGCCAAATGGAAACACGGCGACTGGCAAATGTCTGAAACGGCTGTAACTCGTCAAACTTTAGTAAATGAAATCATAACTGGCCCACCTTATCTAAAAACCATCCAACAAAATGAAAGAATGGGCACTGAACAATATCTTGTCTTCTCATCCAACACTTTGCAGCTGAAGCAGGATGCTATCTTTCTGTCATCCATTGTGAAAAAGCAAGCTGGTTCTCTTTGGTGTTTCTCCACAGGTTATACTTCACGCTGAAGAAGAAAGCTCCGGGGATGTCGGTGACAGTCAGCCCTTGTGACCTTCCCATTGAATGGACCTTGGCTGCTCGCACCCTGAAGGACAAACCCCTCAAAAACCTGCAATGTGAGTGGACAGTAAGACCACAAACTGCACCTTTTGTTACCCACTTAACCTGAAGACCACACAACATCTGGCTTAGCCAAGGCAATCGATTAGAGATTATCATCACCATATAATATGTAGGGATTTAGTGAAGGGCAAACAGTCTAATCTTACTTAAGTTTAAATGTGTAGATGAGACTTTTAAACCAGATATGTGACCAGAATATGTAGCGTAAGGTAAAAAGGTGCATTCTTGCTTCACTATTTGTAGCTTGAAGGTCATGCTTTTACTGCTAGTGTTACACGAATTTATAGGCCAACAAACTGATTTCTGTCTAACAATAATTTCACTGTTGAAGCCTGAGTGTGTTTCCATACTATGAAGTCTGCAAATTTAACAGTCCTACATCTTATCAGTACATTGTACCCATTTGTTGAAGTTCAAAGCACTGTAAAATGTATATATTTTTTCTAAATGCCACCCGATGTCTTTGACAAGGACAGAGCCAGCGAGTGTGATCATATCTGTGCGTCACCTGGTGATAAATTTTATCTGAGGCCTTTCATTTCGTAAAACGCACACACCAAGAAGCTCTGCCAACTCCCTGTTCAAATATTGAATAAAACAACAAACTAAAACTGCGCTTTGTAACAATCTGTTTCTTGCAAACCAAAGCAATTAAATAAACTCAAAGGATTAAATATATTCTGGCACAAAGGCTTAGAATTAAAGTCAGGCAATCATTGCTCAGAGGAAACAGAAGTAATCGCATTTCAGTCCTAAAAAGGCACAGATTTCTGGGAAAGGAAACAGGCCTCTGTGTTTTCCAAGAGTATTTTTCCAGGTTACTTAAACAAGCTTCTCCACACGCTAAAATAACATTATGTTATAAAGTGACACATGAATCATTCAGACCCTGAGCTCATGGGTCCCCATTGCCTGCCTGAATTATTCACTTTGATTCGGTAACATTTGGTCTCATTTTTCATCTCTAGGACTGAAAACAATTGGTGATGTTTTTTTCATTTTTTTGTCTGTATTTATCTGGCGGTAGCGTCATTCAAATGAAGAGTCTGTACTTCAGAATGAAAACACTTTAGGTGTTGAATGAAAATACTGGCAACCATTTTTGAAGTGCCAATTGACATTTTGGATATATATTTGTTTGTTCAGTTACAAGGTGCTTAGGATTTTCTCTGTCAGCCAGGTTCAGTGTGATCAGTTATTATAATGTACAAACATAATGCTTTTGGATTAAATGACATATATAGTATTTAAAAAAAACAATATTCCTATTTATCCCTATTATATATTCTGTATTTATATATGTGTATATGTGTACATATGCTATATTTATGCTTATAGCCGTACTCTCTTATTTCCCTTTATTTGGTATTCAAACTCTGTAACATGCAACTCTGACCATGCTGTGCGACTGGAAACTGAATTTCCCGGAGGAACCCACCCAAGGGATTAATAAAGTTTGATCTAATCTAATCTAATCTAATCTAATCTAATCTAATCTAATCTAAATAGTATAAAAATTGTGTCCACTGCTTACTTAAACACTTTAGTGAAACATAACATGTGAATTAAGTTTAGCATTAGCATACTTCTCAGTGACTCGCTATAGCTAATTTCATTAATTCATTTCAACTCTTGTGGCATTGCTAAAAACATATTACATTATCACTTTACAGGAAAGCAACTCAAAAGCACCAAATAAAGAAGTTATTTTTGGAAAACATACTTGTTTACGTACTGCCAGCAGTAAAATAGGAAGATAACATAGAACCAGAGGCGATTAGCTTAGCATAGCAGCTAGCCAGGGAGATTTGCTACAAATTGAAATTAACGGGTTATGTTGAGCTTAAAGTCAAAGCTTTCTGTGTCACCATGGTAACCCACCAAATCACCATGGTAACTTATGCTGAATTCATAGTCTGGTTGGGAGCAGTTTATGTTCAGATTTTCTGTTTGAAGTCAGCTGGAAGCGCCACGTTTTCATTGATTCTTTTATTCAAAGCATATCTTTAAGTGCAATATAGATTATCTGCTGCAGGAATACATTTTATGTATGCATTTTGTTAAGCCATACCTTACTAAAAACCAAAACCAAATATAGCACAGTTGTGAACAGCAGTGCCAAGTCATTGGAATACTTGTTTAGGTGGTGATACAGAATGTTGGGTTTTTTATAACCAAATTCGTCTTAATATGCTATTTCTGTTTTACACTGCTGAAACTGAAGTTATTACAGCACAGATTATAAAATTAATTAAGGTGTGTATTACCCAGAATACCCTTTTACTTTTTTTTACTTTTTGTATGTGAGCACCATAGAGCCTAAACCAGAAAGCCCAGCTTAACAGGGAATATTGAAAGGTGCTGTAGTTGTGTTATGTTTTATCAAGTTGGCTAACACAAAGAAAGCTTGAATGTGTTTCACTCATTTGTAGTATGAGTCTACCCTTATGGCCAACTGGTAAATAGGCCAAAGACAGGCACGCAGACTGGTGTAGTCAGGAACAAATCACTGACCGTCCAGTTGGTAGACAACCCGTTCTGTCTCCCGAGCCACAGCTGCCCCCCCTATTATACGCTGTTTATCTAATCTGTACAAAAACAGACTTCGAATAACATGGTGTTTTTGTGTAATTAATTATGTAATTTTCTGTAATTATTTATTGGATGAGTGCACTGACTTCAAGGAGGCTACATTAAGCTAACTCTATACAGAGTGTGGCATGCATCTTATCTAATACAGAGCATGAAAGTAATAAGCATTTCTTACAAAATGACAGCTTTATTTCTTTAACACTATAAAGAACCTAATATGAGATAACCCAAACTTTATAAGTTCCCTTCAGGCATGTTTTGATATATAACCTGAGTTATTGCACTTGCATTTATTGTTGTTCTCATTTCATTTTGTGCAGCTTCTAACATTGATTTATATTGCATATTAAGTTTTGCAATATTATTTTATGACTTTGCAGAATTAAGTTTATTATATCATTAATTGTTTCATTTACAGCACTTTATAATTTTATGTGTAACATTTAAATTATTTATTATCGTCCCTTGAAAAAAAAACGTTAGTTCCTGTCTGCTGCTGTGTACTCCGGGATAAAAAGGTCACACTGTCCAGCTGCACTGGTGTTTATTATGGAGAATACGTTTAAGAAAACCTATAATCTACCATTCACCTACAGCTCAGGGAAACTGGAGAACACTACCAAAACAAGAAACCAGGGTTACACATGTAAAAATTATACTACTTTAGATAATAATGTTTGTCTGAAAATCATGTCTAATTATTCTTCCTGATTTAAAAATCCCAAATATGTACAAATACTACCAGATGTGCAAAAACTACCAGATGCAATTCAAGTCCTGCTTTACTCCAACTATCTAACTCCAACTATGGGCAGCAGAACATTTCTCCTTCAGTGAATGAATGTGAAAACAATCAATCTCGAGAAACTCGAGAGCTCGAGAAACAATCAATCTCGCAACTTTGTCATTGCGCAAGGTAATGGTCAAATGCACAAGTGAAGTAAGAATAAGCAAAACATATTCAAGTGTGTCATTTCGTTCTATTGTGGTTATAACTAGCTTTGTTTTTTCTTCTTTGCTCACAGGGAGTACTAAAAAGAGCATGCCTGAGGTGTGGTGGCGAGGTCCTGGGACGGAGGAGAAAATACACAGCAATACCGGCAATACAGTGGAAAGCTACAGTGGTCCGTCCTATCCCAGTGCTTCCATCTACATCCTAAGGCTACGTTCCAAACAGCAGAACACCAGAGCTACAGTGTACCTCCATGAAGGCCTGGGACCTTCAGGCACCTTTCCTCTGCTCCCAGCTGACCCGCAAGTTCACACATTAGGTGTAGGCATGACCAGCGTAACCCTCAGCTGGGCACCCAGTGCCTCCATAACGAGCCTCCCACATACACAGACCAGTTATGAATACTGTGTCCTTGTCAACTCACAGGAAAACTACCCCAGCCTTTGTGCTGCACAGAAGAGTATGAGGAAAGAAAAAGACCAAAAGCAAGAAAAGAAGGAGAGACGGAGGAGGGTGACGGTCTGGCCGATTTTGAAAGAGTGGTGGTGGCAGCAGTGGGACACTTATCCAGAACCTCAAAGTTCACCAGCGTCCCTCACTGATGAGTATGAAGGCCTCCAATGTGTGTGCCAGGGGACAGAAAGTGTTTGCACTGTCTCAGAGCTCCTGCCTGAGACCCAGTATTACTTTGACGTCTTTGTGGTCGACAGGCTGAATGGGACCAGCATGGCATACAAGGGGACACTTGCTCGGACACATGAGGAGGCTCGACCTGCTATTACCGCCCTTAGAGAAGGAGAGCTGAGGTGGGTGACCTTCCAAGACAGAGGCTTCAACTCGGAGCAGTTCTTCAGTTTCCGTCCTCGGGGTTGGCAACAGAGTGGCCTCCTCACCTTGCAGAGCTGCGGGGAAGGTGAAAAGGTCAAGGTCACTGTATCTAGTAAAGGTCAGGTTTTGACCTCTCAGTCTGTTGGGCGAGAATTAATGCACATATGGCTCCAGGGAAGTACTTCCTATCTCATTCACCTAGAGAGAGAAGGAACTGCCATGGACCACACCTCTGCTGTTACAGACCCATCTCTACCAGAAGGTCTGACAGCTTCAGTCAAAATGCAGACCTCATCAGCTTACCACCGCAGAGGAGTCCCATCTCTACCCTCCACCTTACAGATAAAATCCTTCAACCGATTGCGTGGTTGCAGTAGTGTCACGCTAGCATGGATGGGCACAGAGGAAAGAAGCCTTTACTGTGTGTACCGCAGAAAGCTTGGAAGCCGTGAAGCAGAAGCTGGCGGAGCATCAGCTATAACTGCACCCTGTCTGGGGCCAGAGTCCCGCTCTGACACCGAGAGAGTTCTCTGCAAGTATTTCCAAGAGCTGAATCCTCGGCGGGCCGTCACTACAGCTGTGATTGGGGGCCTGGAGCCAGGAATGGCCTATGTGTTTGATGTCTATCTAATGAGACGCTGGGGGATCCCTATCAAGTACACCAGCAAGATGGTGAAGACTAGAAAGGAATGCTGAGCTGCTGCCCCCTACAGGAGGTTTTCAAACTGTCCTAGTGAAGGGACAAATGCATCAGCCACGGGCATGCTATAAAGACTGTCCAAGAAAACGAAGCCATTTGACTGTTGTAGAGAGACTGTTACCATAACAAGGAAATATTCCCTCTGGAGGCGCAATGGTTACATTCAAGATCTCCACTTACAAGATCTGTGCAAGTGGATAGAAAGCATATGAGAAGGATCTGCACACCAGCAAAAGTTCATAACATTTACAATACAGTTCCTGTGCTTTTGTCATTTTCTCCATTGTTGATTATAATAATAATGTGCCAGTTGTCCAAGTGCTTATTTTGTGTCAGAATACAAAGAACGGATGAGGTTTGTGATGACAAAAGTCAAGACAAAAACAACAACAGAGACTGTGCCAAATATGCAACAGAAGCAGATGGGGCAATAATTAGATAACATCTGAGACGCGGGGGTTGTAGTATATATCTCCAGTGCTGCATATTGTACAGGCTTATAAACACAGATGGGTGCAATCTACAGATGCTAAGTTCAAAGTCAGTGTGTATCTTTGTGTTCTGCTTTCGCATGAAGCAGTGAAAATACTTAGTGACTTGCCTCATTGTCTTTGATGTATTCTTGTGCTGCTTCAAACTCATTAATAAATACTTGGGTATCCGTATGGTTCTGCCTGACTTGATGCATGTATTTGCACTAATTTGTGAAATTTGAAATTAAAGCTTCAGCTCTTATCACAAGAAACTTTGGGTTTCCAAAGTTTGGGAAACCAAAGTCTTTTGGGTTGCTCAAGGCCACACTAATCTGTGGCATTTAATTATGGAGAGATTTATGATTTATTTTGGTAAATAGATTCAAACTAAGGTTGAAATATAAAAAATGAATTTAACATAGATTTTAATCTATTGATATAATTTTTTCAGGAGAAAATAATATAGAAAAAAAAGATGCTAAACAGGGTAATTTATATATGGTTTTAACACTTCAGACAGAGCAGCTTTAACTTCATTACACAATAATTAGTCTGCACCATCCCCCGTTAGCTTCAATCTTAGCATTTGATCATGTTGTTGACCATATTTCGATGAGATGGTGGATTTAAATTATTAGCTAGCAATAAGGCTAGCAAGCTTGGTAATCAAGCTTCATCCATAAGCTATACAGGTTCAACGTAGAGACTATACCTGCTAAATAAAGAACTAGAATTCACTTACAAAAATTGAAAGACAAACATTTTGGACCATTTCTGTCTTACACTAATTTAATGTTTTTGATTAGTGGAGTTGAGGCCTGCCAAAGATTAACTGGCTACAGCTGCCTGGGTCCAGACACCTGTCAATTAAATGGCAGATGCGTTTCATCCCCCATGGAGTTTATTTAAAGGGGTATAAATGCATTGGAGTCTATGAGTATTGAACAGCTTTTACACAGCCTCAAGTGGCCGTTTTAATGAAAAGTGGTGTGGCACAATATAGACTTTTTACTACAGTAAAAGTTATAATCCTGCTTAAGTATTGCAACAGTGCACAGAGTATGTTCAAAATATTTTTAAAGGTACAGTGTGTAAAATCTCAACAATAGACATTAGTAGATGGCAGATTACAGCCAAGGAAATTCTGCTTTCTTATCCCTCCAAATTCAAGTGCATAATCCAAGCTACAGTGGCTGCTGTAGGACAAACTACTCTGTATCTACAGTGAGCGCAGGCTGTCAGCCCACTGCTTACCTCAGCTGTCATTATACCAGGTGTCTATCATCAAAATACCAACTTTTCTGTACGTAAGAACTGTTATATTCTTACCACTGAGCTGCTGTTAGCTCCTGTTAGCTGCTATTAGCCCCTGTTAGTGAAAATTTCCTTGAAGTTGATCAAACACTGCTGTATTCCGTTGCTTTAAAGGAATCCCGACTATTATGACAAGTTACTCTAAATATGTTACAAATGATCTCCACCACAGAAAAACATACTTCAAAAAAACTACAATGTTTTCATTATTCATTAAAACTGTTTTTTAAAACGGTTTTGGTGCAGTGGGAGCTGCCATGTTTTTGCGCACACAATGCATTCTGGGACGATGACGTATATAAGTTGTCGTACCAGTTACTTAGTAGAACGAGACAGAAAGAATGTAAACTATATGTCATTAAAATCTCTGCACGCCTCATCTACCTCTACATCATCAGTAGCTGCATCTTGAAATCCAGTATATATGCCACTTGGGTTTGGATAGGCTGTCCTTATGTTGTTTACTGAACATGATGGGATAACTACATATGCTAGCCAGCCAGCCAGCCAGCCATGCATCCACCAGGTAAACTGTCAATACAAAGCATACCTGTAAGATCTTTAAAAAAAAAAAAAAACAATACAAAATAAAAAATAAAAAATATTCGCTTT
>VURO01021310.1:0-12581 GCA_015108175.1 Pelvicachromis taeniatus
ATTAAAAGTTTGAGTGATGTCGAATATATATGTAGTATTTTGTTTTAATTGCAGATATTTATCTCTTTATATTTTTACGCCTGCAAGGACATTCGGACAAGCTTTCTACGTCCTCGTCGCCCAGAACGTGAGAACTTGCGCGGATGAGGAGATGACGTTGGACAAAAGGCCGTGAAGTGTTTCTGCGCAGTCAAGCGACTTTTAATCACTTGAGTTTGGAAGAGCAGGAGCCGCTGGAAACTTGAAACTCTCCCACAAGATATTGATTATTTGATGCGTAAAAACGCCACATTCATATTAAAATTCATGTCAGCCCATTCAGCTGGTTTAAAAAGTGAAAGATGTCCATCCATCCTCCTCATGGCGTAAAGGAATCTCTTCCGCCCTCCCACCGCTCACATCAGCCATTACACTGTGACGTGTTTCAATACAAGGCGCTCATTAAGAGGGACGTTTGGTTTCTCTGACGTAGGTTACAAGTCTCTAACGACACCTGCCCCCTTTTATAAGCCTCAGTAAGTCACCCGGGAGACCTCCACCAACAGTTCAATTTGACTGTTCCTCATTGTGCGGCAGAAGGTCTTCAGAAAAAGCCTGTTATGCGCTCTGTTACCCTTAAGTGCCCCAGCACATGACTCTAAAAATAATTCAGGTAAGTTGTGCATGTTTTTCAAGTTTTCCTACATTTTTAGAAGCATTTAGGAAATAGCATTTGACACAGGACGCTTTCTTGTTTGTTTAAACACGTCCAAAATGGGTAATGATATATATTTTTTTCATGCGCTCTGTGCGTAATTTGAATTTTACGCACGTGAATCATTACAGGAGACAGACTAAGAAAAGGACACACCAAAGTGCATAAGGACTGCTGACCAGTTTTATGTTTAAAATGAATTATGAACAATTCGTTTGGTTTATTTTTTATTTAAAAAAATCTTTTCTTTGTTTTCTTCCCCAACGAGGCAACATGCATCTATTGCCGTATCATGTGATTTTGATAAACGGGATAAAGAAAACATGGTATTTATTTTCAATACATTTTCATCTTACACGATAACGTGGAGTAGATTTTACCCAAAAATAGCCACAACCATATTTTCATAAAGAGCCGCTTTGGTGTTCATGTTTACCTCGAATTCTTTTTCTTTTTTTTGTAAAGATCGAAAAGCACATGAAATAAAAGTAATTTGCCATTTTAAAAGTGAAAGTAGCTTTGGTCATTACATCAAATTCAGCAGCAAACAAGAAAGATGTTTATTTTTATATATATTTATTTCAAACCAGTCCAACAATTCAACATGTTGCTTCTGTCACTTACTTGTCTATTTGTCTAAAAGTCGGGGAAAAATATCCAAATAATTACTTTATTTTTATTTATTTTTTTTTACTTTGACTTGTTTTTTTGCGTCCACACAGGTCTTGATGCCTTCCCGTTCCTAGCGGAAGACCGCTGCGACGATGACCATCCATGTAGAGGGGCTTGTGGCTATCGCGGTCTTCTATCTGCTGATCCTGTTCGTCGGCATCTGGGCGGCATGGAAGAACAAGCACTCCGGAGAGGCGGAGGGCACCGACCGCAGCGAAACAATCATGGTCGGAGGGAGAGATATTGGATTATTTGTAGGTGGATTCACCATGACAGGTGAGGTTTAAATTTGTTATAACTAAGTGACAAAAAGGAGATCTGTATCTTTAAAAAAAAAACAAACAAAAAAAACTTTCTTCTTTTAATGAGTGAAATGAGCATAAATTTCACTCATTAAAACTGAGTGTTTTAATTAGTTCTGTAAATGTATTTCAATTTGGTTTGTTTTGAGATTTTTGGTAGTTATAATTCATATTGAAAGCTTTAATCTGATGCGTGTGTGTGCAAAATCTCCAGCGACCTGGGTTGGAGGAGGGTACATCAATGGCACTGCTGAGTATGTGTATCTTCCAGATTATGGCTTGGCTTGGGCTCAAGCCCCCTTTGGATACGCACTCAGTCTAGTTCTGGGTGAGTGGTGCAATATATTCTTTGTGTTTAAAATAATGCAAAATGCAGATTCTATATTGCTTCTGAGATATTATATTGCTTGAGAAAGGATTTGGGGGTAATTTGGACACAGATCTGATATATTTCTACCCATTTTCATTGAAACAAAGCAGCACATTAATGCCCTTACTTACTACGTGCTAATCACACCTCTACAAGTATTATTCACCTAAATAGTCTGAGTGGGACTATTTAGGTTTAGGTTTTGGTGGTGGTGGTGGGGGGTTCTGCCACGGGTTATGGACATAATGTGTAATGTGTGCACCCTTTGTACCAGGTGGTCTCTTTTTTGCCAAGCCCATGCGCTCTCGAGGTTACGTCACTATGTTGGACCCGTTCCAGCAGCTGTACGGGAAACGAATGGGAGGCCTTCTCTTCATACCTGCTCTCATGGGCGAGATTTTTTGGTCTGCCGCCATCTTATCGGCCCTCGGTAAATTTTACTGTTGTAATCAGTATAAAACAAGAGATCAGTGTGGTCAGCGAACTCGAGCTTCATCACTTGACTTCATGACACTGCAGTGCTCATAACATCCTTTCAATCTGTTCATCTCGTCACAATCTTAGGTGCCACTCTGAGTGTCATCGTGGACATCAACATTAAGATGTCCGTGGTCATCTCTGCACTTATTGCAATCTTTTACACCCTGGTTGGAGGACTTTACTCTGTGGCCTACACAGATGTTGTGCAGCTGTTTTGTATCTTTGTCGGCCTGGTAGGTTCACACCGATTTGAAAATTAAATCGCCATCATTAATATAAGGTAGTGTAACAAAAAATCATGCAAATAAATACCTTTTGATACCTTTTTATATACTGCATCACCACTACATTGTTTTAAGATCCTTCTTTTATTTGGACTTTCCTGTATGCAGCGTCTCTCTTCTCATCTTCTTGCTTTTATTTTTTATTTTTTCCATCGATTCTTGTTTATTCTTGTCTGCAGTGGATCAGTGTCCCTTTTGCCTTGATCAACCCTGCGGTGTCAGACATCACTGTTACTGCCGTGAAGCACTTGTACCAGTCACCCTGGATAGGCAGCGTCCAGAAGGGGGACACTTGGGTCTGGATCGATAACTTCTGCCTCCTGGTACTGTAACCACGAACTGTTGATCTCATGTTTTATCTCACTGCTTTGTTAA
Source organism: Pelvicachromis taeniatus (assembly GCA_015108175.1). Lineage (NCBI taxonomy): Eukaryota > Metazoa > Chordata > Actinopteri > Cichliformes > Cichlidae > Pelvicachromis > Pelvicachromis taeniatus. The sequence goes on from VURO01021310.1 coordinate 3,178, forward strand.
AGTAACCATTTTTGATCAAATATTCCAAAATATTTTGAAGACAAATTTTGTCAGCTGATTACTAAACAAATAAACTAAAAGTAAATTTGTCATAGTAATAACTGCTCTTTGCAGTGATAAAATGTTTTAGACCTCCGCTTGATGGCAGCTGCTGTTGATTGTAATGTGGATTTACTTTATAGAACAGTTTGGTATTTTAAACACTTTTATACAAACACAAATTAAATGGCAGTTATTAAAAGTATGTTTCTCCTTCAATTTCTTAACCCCCCCCCCCCAATTAAAAATCTTTTAGAGGATTTTGTTTGTTGTACAGATTTGTGGTTTGGGGTTATAATAATACGATTTTTATTTACATGATTTGAACTGTGCTGCAGATGTTAGGAGGAATACCCTGGCAGGTGTATTTCCAGAGAGTCCTGTCAGCTTCCTCGGCTACGTACGCCCAGGTCCTCTCCTTTCTGGCTGCTTTCGGGTGCCTCGTCATGGCTGTGCCCTCTGTTCTCATTGGGGCCATTGGGGCCTCCACAGGTTAGAGACACCAATGTATGGTGTATTTATATATGTATGTATGATGAGGCTCAGCATCTCTGTCTTGTGTCATCATGGTCAAGTGGAAGTGCTGTTCTGAATACTTTGGCAGCTGTCTCTTCCACAGCATGTCTTTTATCCCGTCTTCCTTCTTTCACCCCAACTGGTCGCAACAGATGGCCCCGCCCCTCCCTGAGCCTGGTTCTGCCGGAGGTTTCTTCCTGTTAAAAGGGAGTTTTTCCTTCCCACTGTCGCCAAAGTGCTTGCTCATAGGGGCTCATATGATTGTTGGGTTTTTCGCTGTATGTATTATTGTAGGGTCTACCTTACAATGTAAAGCGCCTTGAGGCGACTGTTGTTGTGATTTGGCGCTATATAAATAAAATTGAATTGAATTGAATTGAATTGAATTGGATGGATGGATGGATGAATTGAACTGATACTTCTATCAGTGGGTTTTGTCATCACAGTCATCACATCAGTGGGTAGTGTCACGTCTACACAAGAACCTTCAGATGAAAAAGGAAGATTGGGTTCAACAATGATTGTAGTTCAGCCAAAGAGTGCCATGGTTTTGACTGCCAGTACTTAGCCATAAGTGCCAAGTACACGATGGTCCCATCTTATATTCTTTTCATGTCTTTTATAAAGTATTTCTATGTTGTGTATAAAGCTAGAAGAGGGTGTGATCCCATCTCTGTTTGTGTGTGTGTGTGTGTGTGTTTGTTTGGGATTGCTCTGAATGGATCTATGTTGCCCTTAGATCTGAGAGAACCTGGTAAATAGCAGCTGGTTCACCTCATCCATAATGAAACAGCAATCAGTTTAATACCCACGCTGGTTGTGTAAATATTACATTAGAGGGAGGCAAGGGACCAAATTAGTGGTTTGATCTTCAGATTTTTTCTGGCTTCAGATTCCTCAGTGAACAAGTGACGTTGCTCTGTTTTGTTCTGCACTAAAATATCTATTATTTAGATCTATTATTTGCAGGAGCAAGAAATGTAAAAGAATAAATGTGATTCTCCAGTGCAAACAAATTTAATTGTTGTGTATGTCAAGCTATTAGTGGTTGTATTTTGTACTTCTGTTCATCATGGATGTCTTTTAATATGTTTATTTTGCCCTCCTCAGACTGGAACCAGACATCATATGGTGCCATTCCCCCTAAAAACAAGACTGAAGCAGACATGATTTTACCCATTGTGCTCCAACACCTTTGCCCTCCATTCGTCTCCTTTTTCGGCTTGGGAGCAGTTTCCGCAGCCGTCATGTCATCTGCAGACTCCTCCATCCTTTCAGCAAGCTCCATGTTTGCAAGGAACATCTACCAGCTCGCCTTCAGACAGTCAGTAAGTGCATGTCTGGTTCTTGGACAGATGTAATTATGCACTAAGAGTTTCCTCTTTAAGTTTGCATAAAATCTATCTTGACATGTATTTTTCGCTCCTCTCTTTCTGCTTAGGCATCTGACCGTGAAATTGTGTGGGTGATGCGTATCACTATCTTTGTATTCGGCGGTCTTGCCACCTTGATGGCACTGGTAACTGGCACGGTTTACGGCCTCTGGTACCTGAGCTCAGATCTGGTTTACGTCATCATCTTCCCCCAGCTGCTCAGTGTGCTCTTTGTGAAAGGAACCAACACTTACGGCTCAGTAGCCGCATATGTGTTTGGTATGGTGCTGCGTATAGGTGGAGGTGAGCCCTACCTGCAACTCCCTCCCTTCATTTACTACCCCGGCTGGATGATTGAGCAGCGGAAGCACCATATAACCGGAGAACTGGAAGAAATCGTGGTCCAAAAGTTCCCCTTCAAGACCGTATCGATGCTGGCCTCCTTTCTGGGTAACGTTGTCGTCTCATACCTGGCAAAGTACCTGTTTGAGAGCGGCAAGATTTCACACAAATACGACTTTCTTGACGCCGTGGTGTCCAAGCACAGCGGAGAGATCATGGATAAAACTACGCTTGTGACTCGCGGCAACGCCATTGGGCTGTCGGAGATGGCGCCCATGAAACCGCGGCTGAGTGTGACCTTGGCGGCCGCCTTTACACGCCGTGACACGTTGCCAACAGAAACAGTAGAGGAGGAGGAGGAGGAGTCCAGCCCTGACTCCTCCCACCATGAGGAAGAATGACACCATTAAATTAAGAAAATGAAATAAAAAAAGAGCGAGCAATCGACTGAACAGGCAGAGAATCAAAAGACAGCAAGGAAACATCCTCCTGCAGGACTACAAAGTACAGCACCCCGCCTGATTGGATAACAGCTACGTGCCAGGATATCTAGTGTAGCAGCTTGCTGATTGTCCAGACATGAAGCAGTGTTTCTGTGAAGTAAAGCAAACACGCATACATACATACATGCATACACTCAGAGTATTTATCAGTAGCTGTTTCTATTATATATTCTTTTCTTTTTTTTTTACTTGTTTTTGAGAAAACTTAGTCTTTTTAATTGATTGTTAATTTTCTATCCATATTGAGAAAGGAGCTCACGAGTTAGGCTGAAAGATGCTGCTGTTTACACAGAGCAAAAGAAGGTGAAATATTCAATCAGAAGTACAACACAGACTGAAGGCACAACTATTGTTTAGACTCAACGTACAGATCAGATGAAAGCAATAACACACACACACACACACCTTAGCAGCTGTATGGAAATGATTACAGAGCTCCGCCTGTGAGAGTGTAACTGAAACAGATCAACAAAAGCAAATGATGAATATGATGTTTTTTTCTTTTGTTAAACTGAGTTTTTCTGTATAAATTAGTTCTCACATAATTCCACATAAAGACAGACAGTCACGTCTCTCATGTTTGTTATTGGTTAATGAAGCTATATTCAAAATTACTGTGAATCAAGAAAGACACGAATCATGTGCCAAGCCATGTAGAAAATATACAAGCAGTAGTGATGGTAGTCGACTTGAAGCATTAGCTAATATTCTCTTTAATGTCAGGTGTAGACACTGTTTTAAAGCGTGTGAACTAGTGTTTAAAATGATCTTGTAATCAGCTGCCTTAAAGAAGCTCGTTAAAAACAAATGCTCTCGTTTCCACAGCACTGATGCCGGTCAGACTGCAGTGAACTGAGACTTGAATATGAATGTAACCTCTAGCGGAAAAAAAAAAGAAAAAAGTCAGACTATATCTGATAGCGTACTTGTAGCTTTTGTTTATGATTTGCAGAACAATGTGGCGGCAGGTTCAGACATAAGGACCTGTTGTTTGTTTGTTGTCAGCAGCAGTGTACAGATTATTTTCTCTGTGATGTGTATCTTTATGTACATATAAGAGTGGAGAAAAAAATCAAAGATGACAAGTAATGCTGGTTAAAATTATTCATATACGATAGGAAGGATGTTTATTTATTTTTGATGTCATAAAAAATTGAAACAATAAAAAAAAGGAAATTATAAAAATAATAATTTTGTAAGAAGAGAAAATTGCCACTTCATTTCTTTCTTGTCGTTTTTTTGATGATCTTTAATACTGAAAAATGGAAGATTTCATATTTCCATTAAGCGCTTCCATTTCTTTATTTCTTTATATATTTTAACTGCTTTTTCTGTTTTATTCTGTTATGAATGAAACGCACACAGCACCGTGAGCTTTCAGGGATGAGTTCTTGTTGTGGGGATTTTATGGTAGTGGTTTCCGACCTTAATGGCATGTGATTGCTGTGACTCATGTTGCAGGAGTTCAACCAAAAGGGTTATTCTTCACTGTCACTGAAATAAAAAAAAAATAACCTATAATTTACAAAAAGAAAGAACAAAGACTAGAAAAAGCCTATAATTTCCTTATATTCTGGAGGGATGTCGAGCTAACTACTTGCGACCTCCTGCTGACAGTTATTTTGATATGTAGACTTTTTTCATGCAGGGACAGACTGAACATGAATTTGCTTCTCCAGGCTTGTTCTTTTTTGTTGGGCCCTTCAGCTAGCTGGATGGCAGACTGAGGAAAAAGAACACGTCCAAAAACGTGACTGAAATTACAATCGCTTGGCTTGCATCTTTGTTCCCCTCCTTGTCCACAGTGAAAGACGGCATCTTAAAATAGCCTCTCCTCTCTGGTTATTTACATTACTTTAAGTGCTGGACCCTCTCTCATCTGGACTCAGGGAGGAGCCACCCGAGGGTGGGCAGACTTGCTCGTGATCAGGCGGGGCAGATAAGACTTGGGTGGTGCACCCTAATGGCGCCCGATGCCATATAATTCACCAGCTCCGGAATTGCGCAGGAATGACGCAGGTGCCCCACCCATCCGCCGCACCGCCTCCCTACATCACCAGTGTCCTTTTTTGCCGCCCTTGAGGACTTGGAGCAATCCCATAAAAAGAACAGAGGGTGGAGAAAGAGAGCGAGTTCCATCTCCATTCATAGAAAGTACCTCAGAGAGCACTCATGATAATTAACAATTATGGGGGGAGGGGGCTGTCGCTTGTCCTAAAGTCAATCCATTTATCCAGGCCTTTACGGGAGGAGGAGATTGTTGGGGGGAGGGTTTTCTGCAGAGGACTATCATCTAGAGAGAATTTGGACACAAACCAAAACAGATTTGTTCATTCATAAGCACAAGATATATTTAGAGTGTCCTGGGATGTCTTTGCAGGTGTCATTGATCGTTTGGTCTTTGTTTCCATCATGAAATTCTAATGCTTTTTATTAATTGATGCTTTATATCTGTTCTTCTACAAAGAGATGTTGTTTAAACCTCAAAAGGAGACCAGCAAACAAAGAGTTGCCAATTCGGGATCAATAACCGGCTTTTTTTTTTTTAGGTGGAAGTAAAAATGTTCTTATTTTTAATTAGAGGTTTCCAAATCTCACTCTAGTCTAGTGATGTGACTTGTTATTAAATTTCTCCCGAATAGCACTTACCGTACTGAGAACCCAACATTCATCATGTCGGCCTTACCAACAGCAGCCATTTTCTTTTTATTTGTCTTTTCAGGTGGAAAGTTCCTCTTAAGACATTTTTCCTTCACTGCATTTTATCTGCTTCGGCTGTCTTCTCTGATTTCTTTCTGAGCTCATTTTCCCAGACCAACCTGAAGAGATAAGCAGGAATTCTTGGAATCAAGGTCCAGCTTTCCCTGAATGTGGACACAAGGAGATGAGATTACAGACGGCACCTTCAGATAGACATCTAAGGCCTAACTTTAAAGAGCAGACTCGAGGTAAGATAATTGTTCAGGTATCAAACTGCTTGCTGGAAAATGTCATTTGCGGTGAGGATTGGTTATTATTTATTTTTTTAAATCTCTGAAAGAGACGGAACTTCCAGCAACCAACAATACTGTGACATCAAAACAGCTCACAACAAACAGTACCGACACATGTAAACCCACGGCGTCACAAGGACAAAGTACAGTCAAAAATTAAACGTTACAACATTAAACATTAACATTAAACAAACACTATATGGAAGAACATTTTTAACAGTAACACAAAGAATAATTGAGCCACGGGAATTTTCACTTTAAGACTTTTATATTTTAAAATCTATGTTGTGGCAAAGAAGGAAGTGAATTTAATTTTAGGATACTCACTTTTGAAGACTAATTCAAATAACCCCGAGGTGATTAAATCACATTTTACACTATTCTTACAAGTTAATAAAAATGGAATACAAGCTCCTCATCTGGAGCCGTGACACTATGAAGGCAATCTCAAATGTCCTTTGCTCATTAATTAAGACTCGAATAAGGAGAATTTTTATTTTAATAAAGCTCCAAGTCCCAATCGCTTAGCCCTGTCTCCGTCCTGAAACACACAGAAAGTAGCTTAAATGCTTGATACCTCTAATCATCTCTAATGTTTTTTTCATTCTCTTTTTTTTTTTTTTTTTCCTGTGCATCATCCTGCACAGAGATGGTCAGACACACCAATATACAAAAGTGAAGTAATAATATAAAAAGCACACTGTGGAGGAAACCTTTGATAACTTTTACAGAAATCTGGACCTGCATTCTGCATCTCCTCCACACACAATGAGACACAAGAAAGCTCATCTGTCATCTAAGGCTCATGCACCATTATCATGTCTGCTATTTATGTCATTCTTAAGTAATGTCCACTAATTTAATCACAAAGGAGTTAATTGAAACATGGGAGGAGGGGATAAAACAAACAAGCGATGTCTTTTTGCGAACAAATGTGGTGCCGTGTGTGTGATGCAGTAATGCAAATGGAAATAGCAAAATAAAAATAGCGCTTTTTCTGCTTGTAGGCACAAACATGACACTTTTCTTAATGCATGAACAGACGTGCACACACATACACACTGTACAATAATGCCACGTCTAATTGTTTCCCATATATCTCTCCATCTCCTCCATTAGTCTCTCCAAGCAGCTGAGGAACATCTGTAGCAAAAATGAATGCAACGGCTGCTCTAATCGAATGAGCCACGAGAACTTAATTATACAAGCAGCTCTGTTCCATTCGCGCCGGCTGCAGGTAGACTGTCTGGAGCTCTCCGCAGGAATGAGACAACTGCTCTTCAATCAGCAAACCTACTAATTCTTAATGAGTCAGAGCCATGAATCAGCAATATGGAATTATAGCGGTGGCTGACAGATTTGCTCAAATCCAGATTTTACAAGTGGGGTAGAGCCATCAGCTCCACTCAATCAATGAGAATCTAATTGTTCTGATTCACCATGGTCAGTGTGTAAAAAAAGAAAAACAATCAAGTGCAATATGTTGATTATTTTTTATATTTTTGCTTGTTTTGGTTGAATGTTTATACATGGTTTTGACTACATTTTGCTCGTGAGTGACCCACGACTGAAATATTTCCTTTTTCTTCTCTTAATCAAAGACGTCTTTGTTGATCCGGGTGAACAGGTGCCTTCACATTGAACATTTGTGTCAAATTCTTGGCACTACTTCCAAATTTGCAGTCATATTTCGATAACCACGGTACTCATAAACCCAATCACACACATTCAGCTTTTTATTTTTTATTTTTAATCTCTATACCTAATCGCCTTGTCATGGTACAGTATTTTCCCCAGGGATACATGAAATGCAGACTGGAGAAGTTGGGGATCGACAGCCACCCCCATATGAAGAATACACTGTATGTCGTGATATTTTAACATTGTGTCCCTGAGAAAAATGTGAGCATGGCTTTTTGCTTTGAGAAAGTCTGTTGTGAAAATTGAGCAAAAAGCTGGACAATGCTGATACATCTGTAGTATCCTTATTTCTCTACGTGTCTTCTTGTTCTTGTGATGGCTGCTCTGCTTCACAACACATTCGCCTTCAGACCATCTCTTTTCTACAGACAGGAAGGAATGGGAGTATTGGCTGGACCATCATTTTTCCATCCCATTGAAAGTCAGTGGTGAGAATAATGTAGTGGCCTTACACTCCACACACACACACGCGCACACAAAAAAAAAACATTACCCCCAAGGGACGTGTGCACTCTTTGAATGAAGACGCAGCGGGTGGAAAGGACTGATGTGAACCTTTCATATACACACACTTGTACACACAAGGGCCTAAGTTGGGGGTGGGTGACCCAGGAGGAAAGATGCCCCATTTTAAATAAAAATTCAATTCAACTGTGATTTAGGTGTATTTTAAGTAGCTGGTAAATATTAACTGTTGTTTTATTTGATGATTATTGGCATTGTATTTGATTAAATTCAATAGAAAACAGTAGCACTGTGACACAGAAATGGTGCAGCGTAGGAGACACAACAAAGGACAAAGAGAGGAGGAAAATATAAGAAGGGTTGTCCTACCTCTGAGCTCATTGTGACGTATATATCTGCCTGCTGCCCCGCCCTGGCCTACGTGTGCTTTATGTGTGCGTATTTGAGTGTCTTTAGTATCACAATCAGTTGCTCGAGCTGAATCTGAGCCAGAAGATCCATTAGAGCTGATTGAGGAGCATCAGGGTGCAGAAGTAAGCCTGAGAGAAGGTGAGAAGGAGAATAGACACAACCAACACAAGCACGAGGACAAATGGAGCCACACGCAACTCTACACAAGTAAAGACACACATGCATGTACAGCAGTGCAAAGAATATTATGTAAAGGCACTCGACAATAGTGGAAAGAATACCAATAAAGGTTGTCAATATGAGTCAAAGTATGCGTCTGCAGTTCAGCATCAACAAATGAAGTTAACAGGAGTTCATGTGACTAGTTCACATGACATAGAAATCAGCTTTTAAACAAAGTACAGTTATGAGTTTCTGCAAATATTAACTAGGTGACAATAAATGTCCTAAAACCACAATTATTTTGCAGGTGACAAACTAACAATTTAAAGAGTGGGCACGCTCAAGCTCAAAAGACACACCCACAGATCCACCAATTAAACTGTGAACAAGACATGATGAGCGTTACTTATTCACTGTTTCAAAAGTAAATAACGTCCTCGTAACAACGTGTCAGCGACACAGACGTTTTTGAAGCGGTTGTTAAAGTTGTGTACAGCAACGTTTAAATCCAATACAATAGGAATGAAGACCAAAAAAAGTTCCAAAAAATCCATGTTATTAGTTCAAAAATCGATGAAGAGAGCAGCAGAGGCCTCGAGTTCTCAATCAAAATGAGAGCACAGGCAGATTCCACAGCATGTCTCTATCCTGTCTTCCTTCTATCACCCCAACCGGTCGCAGCAGATGGCCCCGCCCCTCCCTGAGCCTGGTTCTGCTGGAGGTTTCTTCCTGTTAAAAGGGTGTTTTTCCTTCCCACTGTCGCCTAAGTGCTTGCTCATAGGGGGTCATATGATTGTTGGGTTTTTCACTGTATGTATTATTGTAGGGTCTACCTTACAATGTAAAGCGCCTTGAGGCGACTGTTGTTGTGATTTGGCACTATATAAATAAAATTGAAT
>VURO01021311.1:0-16759 GCA_015108175.1 Pelvicachromis taeniatus
AGTGTAAAAGCGAAGCTCTCAATTTACCGGTTGATCTACATCCCTACCCTCACCTATGGTCACGAGCTGTGGGTAGTGACCGAAAGAACAAGATCGCAGATACAAAAACGGGAAATGGGCTTCCTCCGAAGGGTGGCTGGACTAGGGATAGGGTGAGAAGTTCGGCCATCCGGGAGGGGCTCAGAGTAGAGCCGCTACTCCTCCACATCGAAAGGAGCCAGTTGAGGTGGTTCTGGCATCTGACAAGGATGCCTCCTGGGCGCTTCCTGGGTGAGGTGTTCCGGGCATGTCCCACCAGGAGGAGGCCCCGGGGCAGACCCAGGACACGCTGGAGAGATTATATCTCTCGGCTGGCCTGGGAACGCCTTGGTGTTCCCCCGGATGAGCTGGAGGAGGTGGCTGGGGAGAGGGAGGTCTGGGCTTCTCTGCTTGGGCTGCTGCCCCCGCGACCCGGCGGAAGAAAATGGATGGATGGATGGATGGATGGATAGATGATTTAAACATTTGTGCCACTATATTTTGGATCTTGAGAAGGGAACTCCCAAAAATACATATGCAACAAGTATAGTTCCCACTGCTTACATGCAATCTTGTCACTGCGATGTCTTTGTAAATGCCAACAGTACCTTTTATTTTTACACCTAAACTCAATTTGTGCTGGCACAACACATCCCAAGACTTCAGGAACCAATGAATGAAGTCCTGTTAGCTAAGTCTACCTTTTACGCTGTCTTTGATACCGACATGAGAGTTGCTCTGGTCCACTTATCTAACTCTTTGCAAGAAAGCAAATAAGCACATTTCCCCAGATGTCAAACAGTTCCTTGCAGATTCTGGGAGCAGGCTGGAGTTTTGTCAACCAACATCAACATAACTGAAAGCTGCAAATGGAATGACCATACGTGAAAACATACTTCAAGAGCAAAGAACAGAGGTGAACTGGGAGGTGGTTGGACGTATCACTGAACATAGCATTCAGAGTAAGAGTTAGTGTTGTCTGTATTCAGTGTGAGCAAACACAGAGAAAAAAAAAATGTTGAGCCAAATAAATGCACAGGGCAAAAGGGACGGGAATAACAACCAGTCAAGGGAAGGGGGGGAGGACATGTCTTTGGAAGAAATCAGAACATTGACACAGATCAACTGAAAAAATATGGTTTTACAACACTGCACTGGCAAATGGGTGTTGAATGGTTGAACAAAACTGTCCACTAGATGGTCTACTGTGTATTACTGGAATGGTGCAATATTATGAATCATTAATTCAAGCATGTCAGTGGCTGATATAAATTAAGAATTATTCATTTATATATTTATTCCAAGCTTAAAGGGTGAAAACTGCTAGAAAGCATCAAAGTCAGCAGTGTTTTGCTCCCGCTCTGAGTGCCTACGGACCTACCTGGTAAACTGGATCATCCACTTCATCTTCCAGGATAGTCTGTGTTTGTGGAACAGAAGGCAGATGACACATTTTGTTTTTCAGACTCATTAGAGAATAAATTGGGAGAAGATGATGAAAAAAAAAAACCCATCACCACGAGCAACAACAACAAAAAAAAATACACTCATCGCAGCGTGACATTTCCTGCAAACAAGAACAATTATAGACTGACAGCATGTTGCTTTTTAATCAAACAGTAATTTGGCACATCACAGACAAAACAACACATATTTCCTAGAAGTGACGGTAATAATAATAATAAAAAAATCAAACCAGCAAAACCTGTTGCTTTTCCATTGTAGTTAGATATTCAGAACAGAAATCAATGGTCCAGACAAACACACAAAATGGCGTCACACTTCAAAGGAAGCTCCAACGTGTTAAGATATTTGTTGTGTGAATGAATTGCAGGCGGAGTTATAACGTGTGATCTCACCTCCGAATTAGAAATGAAACTGAGGGGGAAAAAAAACAAAAAAGGAAAATACAAAGACTTTACGCAGGAAGTCCTACCTGGTACACTGCCTGCTCACACTGTTTATCCTTCTGGGCCTTCTTCTCCATCTCCTCCCGCTGTTTTATATCGTAGATGAGTGTGAAGAGGTCACGCAGGTCAATGATGAGAGGCTCCGCCTGGATGAGAGAATTGGAATATGATGGGGAAATGGATACAGGACTTTAAAGGATGGAATTAAGAAGAGGTTAGCAATAGATGTTTATATAATTAAAGTATCACCTATAGTACTTATATATATACTATAGTACTAATAGTACTCAATCATCTGTAACTAGTAGAAATTGTTTGACTTAAAATATGAACGAAATCAAACTTTACACGGTCCATAAACCGAGAACTTAAACCGAGTTGTAGGCATGTTAATCATCTCTGTCTTTACTTTGTATCATGAACTAACATGTCAGAGTTTAGTCAACTTTATTCTTTTTTCTGCCAAATGTAAAGAACGTGACTCAGAATCAAAATATTCGTCAAGTGGGGAATATCCGTGTTGTGGAAAAGTACTCACAGACTGCGCGGTTTTGATGGCCACAAACCTGTGGTGGCCCTCCTTCCCACAGACATAGCCAAAGGCGCGATGATCCCGGGTGTCCTTGGCAATGTAGCTGATTTCATGGACTGAGTGGTGATGAAGGAGCACCTTGATGACAAAAACAAGATGAAAGTGTTAGATAAAACAAAACAAAAAAAGGTCTTATGTGCCAAGTACCACATGTCCTATTTGTCTTTTTCTACTGTAAAACACAGAAATTAAAACCTGATATATGATTTAAAATCCTGCCTTTTAAAAGAAAACAGACCACAGTACTGTACACTGTGCTGGGAGACAAAGTAGGTCAAAGATACTTAAAACATCTTTGCATGTTGTTGAGCCAAATTCAACACAACACAGAGTATGCTTCAAAGAGTGCTCTCATCTCTGCATATAACTTTATGGATAATGTAGCTACAGCATAGCATTCATTAAAGATATAAACCAGTGGCGTGATTTTAGCTTTGTGCTGTTTTGTGATGTCAGCAAGACTCGAGATGCCGTTCGACGAAAAACACAAAATTAGCAAGAAAGAGATATTAGCAGTTGCAAAAAAACTATACTTTAGGTTGTAAGTATATAGGAGTAACTCAGCTCTTCACACCCATATGCTTCCTCCTTTCTTAGCAGATATGTGCTCAGACACCAGGGACAAGCTTTTGTTTGAATATTAGCTGATATTCGGTGACGAGCGTCGCCGGTAATGCCTCAGATTAATGTAAAATACAAAACTAATACGACTTGGGCACTCAATTCAGTAGCAAATCACATCAGCTTTACATGAAGCATTTCCATCTAAATGCTCGCTGACACAGCCTGTGCTCTAGCGATCCCCATTTCCGCCTAAATAAGTCAAGAGGGGTATTAAGTGTGGAGTGTTATTTACTTCCAGTAATCAGTAAATAAAAAGAAGAGCATTAGGGGGCATGATTTCCGAGCAACAAATGAGCATGTCAAAAAGCTGTTGAGCTGCGCGGGTTGTGGCGGGAGGCTTAATGCTCTTTTTCATTAGAGGCGAAAGATGCACTACTATCACCACCAGTCACACTGAAAAGAGATATTATCAAAAAGATGAGGGTTTTTTTTTTTTTGGTGGGGTGAGGAGTAGGCTGTTGGTGGTCGGATGGGAGCTGGCAGCCACGGGACAAACGCTGTTGCATAATTATCAGTTTAGCTCTAATGACAGCTGAGGTGGAGCCGGCGGTGTAATTAGCATTAGCGGCAATGATCATTAAGGGGTGGAACTGAGTGCTAATTATCGGTTAGCGCTGATGAGCAGAGTGGGCCTATCTAGCCAACACTACGCCGCGGGATGGGGGAGAAGTGAGCCCCTTGATCATCCTGTAATGGAACAGCAGGCCTCTGAGTCCGCCGGGTGGGGGTGGAAGGGAGGATGCAGGAGGAAACAGGCCATTTCATATCATCGCCATAACATTGCTCACTGCACTATCATTAGCAGTCAGACAGGGCCTGAGTGATCTTAAGTAGGTCCTGCAGCACTCCCCTAATCGCACTGGAGTAAACCACTTTTAGGGTTGTATAGCAGATGCAAGACCTAGATCCAGTGCTGTCAAGTTTAATTTTTAGGGGCTAAAGGGCAAACTGTCCTGTATGAATCATGCTATTGTGTGATTTGTGTTGGGATTTGGAGAAAGGTTTGAAATTTGGTCAACACACTGAATGATGTGTTACAGGTAATGCAGCTGCAAGAATGTCAACTGTGGCAGTCAGGCTTATAAGATGGCAGCCCGAGCAGCCGTTGTGAACTGAGCCGTAGGAGCGTCTGCCCTCTGGATGTCCTGCACTGTAGGCTCACCGTACAGCAGCTGGCGCAGAGGTTGGCAGCGCAGCCCTGCCAAGCCAGGCCTGCTCGCTAATGTGCTACTCACCCCTGATCTTTCACAGTAAATCTTGATCCCGCCGAAAGAGACCGCCAAGAAGACTCTCTGTTTGTGCTCCCCTTTGGAACGTGCCGAGGAAGCCATTCCCTGCAGGAGATTAAAGGGAACGACATGAGGAGATAAAAGGAGATGATGAATCCTTCTTCTATTCCGACTCAGGTGAGTGTGGCAGTGGGAGATGTGGGGTAGAGATTGGAGGCAGGGTGACAGGAGTTACATAAAGTGTGATAGGACAGGATGTTCTTTCATGCGCTCTTTTTTTTCTTGAAGCTTCACTCGCAGAGGAATTCACACACCGCCTTGTGCAGCGAGTTATATTATTATTGCCATTTCACCCTTTGCAACCATTTTTCTCTCCCTTTTTTTTTGAAGTAGGTGTGCTGCACTACAACATGGCAATACACAAGTGCTAGCTAACAACAATAAGGTGAGATCTGCTGACAGAACGGATTGCGCCACTGCCCGACGTCAGCTCGCTTCGGCAACTTCACATAGCGCTGACTGAACACCCAATCCAGCCTTTGATGTATGTTTTTTTTCCCATAGATCTCACCAGCTGCTTTTTCTTCATATTCTCAGCTCTGATAAAGAAAACAATTAAAATTTCCACAGTGTTCCCTTTGATGCGACCTGTGTGCTTGACATGTCTTTCACAGAACAACGCCTGGGAGAAAATCGCGGAGAGGAGAAGAAGAAGAAAGATGAGATAAGGGTAGAAGAAGCTTGCCTTCTGCGCTCAGTATGTCCAGAAAAACTGCAACCCCGCTTCTGATGCTAAGTGGTTGATCTCCACTGTGCATCAGCTGTATTCAATTCAATTCAGTTTTATTTATATAGCACCAAATTACAATGGCAATCGCAAGGTATAGACTCTACAATAACACAGAGAAAACTGCAACAATCAGATGACCCCCTTGGTGACAGTGGGAAGGAAAAACTCCCTTTTAACAGGAAGGAACCTCCAGCAGAACCAGGCTCAGGGCGTGAGAGCCATCTGCTGTGACTGGTGGGAGATGTCAGGGGAGGACAAGTTCATTGAAAGCCTACCTAATATTGTAACCACAAACCCTGACTCGCAGTAATCACCTTCAAGCTAGCTCTAAATAACTACACAGCAAAAAGCCAAAGGAATAACAGTACAGTACATAAAGGGGGAGGGGGAAGGATAAAGAGCAGAATAAGCAACAGGAGCAGGAAAGAGATAAAGCAAATGAGAAAGAGGCGGATGGGCAGGAGAGTCAATGGATGTTGTCAATCAGTCATCGGCATCCCCATTTGGCGGATTAGTCCGCATGGCAGCGAATGGCAGCTCAATAGAGACCTGTACCCCCTCTCTATCCCCTGTGCAGATAATAGCAGGTCTGTATCGACTGCTCCATTGACTGTAACTGGCTGGGAGCTGGTGACTACCAGAGTCATATGGAGGGCACTGCACAAATGTCTGATCAAAGCAGTGAAAAAGTTGCTTTATTAGACGTTCTGTATCATTTGAAAAGGGTATGGGCAATGAGAGGTTTTGCCTTCTGGCTATACTGCGTTTCCTGTGGGGCTCCCCACACATTTAAGCTCTAGGAAAGTCATTGAGAATATGCATTTGCAGTTCATCTGCTTTATCCTGTAGCCACTTACTGCAGTGATGCTCGTGCACTGCTTCTTTGCACAACTGGTAAATATTACTTGCCATTCATATTTCTTATTCCTTTAATGTAAAAGACCAGACCCTTTACAGGTTTACATACAAACGGTCTATTTGCAGTACACTTAAATAGAGTACATGTCTTCGTCCCTCAGACGCCATATTTTGTTCATCAATTTTGTATAAAACCATTACCAAAGATAAAAATCACATCAGAGGTGTGAATCAAAGCATCAGCCAGTTCAAAATGTTTACATGTTGCAGTTTCCCCCAAAACAGATCACTGTAATTGCCAAATTCAATGAAACAGCAACTTCCAAGGCTAAAATAAGACAAGAAGTCAATAAAATGATACCAAAAACGAAACTTCTTCAAACAGAACTCATGGCTCAATAGTGAATCAATCCCCAAAGACATTAATAGTATCCCAAATTGCTCAACTTTAAAGCAAAATAATGTTTCCAGCCTTATCTAATACATTATTATATCCGATTTTTTTGTGTGTCTTTTTAAAATATCGTATTACCTTATTTCACCCAGTATAGTAATTGAAGAATTGTATATAACTCTTCCAGTTTGTTGCCATTTTGAATGGCAGGTGGACAGACAGCTGCTGCTGCAAGCTGTCTGCCAGGCTTCAGCTCCGCTAATATACAACACTAAACTGGACCTCTTGACTGCATTTGCGGTGTTGATGCTTTTTGAGATATTTTTCAGTCTAATTATCTGACCAAAAAAAAAGATGGCTAGCTGAAATGTTAAGAGTACTAAGAGCCCATCCAAAGAGTCTTTGCTCCACTTTTACACAGTGAAATGATAATTTTGTTTGATTGTACCTTATTATCACTGGCAGATATCCAAGTCTGTGTGATGCACATAGACTTTGATAACCAAGCTAGCTAGTGTCAGTTAATAGCCACTGTAACTCTCTCGCGTAATTATATTATCACTTTCTTGCAAACAAATAAATCAACAAAACAAAAACAACAACAACAAAAGCCAAAGCTGTGGCTGTCCATCTTTTATTTACTGTACGTTTTAAACATTTAAACAAAGAGAGCTGATTTATTTAAATTTGAGCTGATTTAAGCATGTGATTATAACAGCGTCTCTTTCATATAATATTATAATGATAGAAATGATTTACCCTGTACTCTGTCTTTATTTCTATGTCTTCTACGTGAAATTGAATCAACTACAAACATCAAAAACCTAAACAGAGGCAGGATTTTCACCAATCTGTCTGTCCAGCATGTGCAGGCTCAGTCACTTCGAGGAGATGAGCACATGAAAAGTGACTTAATAGAGGTAATTCCTTTTAAGCAGAAGTTCATACATCAAACTGTCTCCTTCCTATCATAATCCTCGCTGCCCTTCATACCCGTTTGTTGTTGCTTCTTGTGTCCCACACCCTCCCCCTCATTTGCCTCTCTCCTGCTGCGCTCTCCTCTTTCTTGTAGGTGGGGGGGATTTCAGGCCCGGAGCTGCCACTGATTCCCGATAAAGCCTTCTCCGCACCGCCACCGTTTACCTTACTTCTCTGACACTTTTTCCCCATTTAAAAACAATAGCGTGCAACTCACCGATGATGTAGTAAGTTCAAGAATACCCAACCCGTTCATCTTTCACTTTTTATGCATTTTCTCACTCTTTCTATCTGTGGGGCTGAATTTGATCTAGTTTACTTTCAATATTTCGCAAGGAAAACTGGCTGAAGTATTATCTGGGTCATGTTATCGCAGTTTGCATATGTGCCACAAGTGTAACATCATGAAATTGGTTGTAAAAATAGACTGTGAGTGACACGAGAAAACATACAGGAGACAGATTGGGGTGGGGGGGGGATGGGATGGTTACTCTCCTCGCACATGCTGAAAAGTGAAAATTCTCTAACTTAACTGATACTGATTTAAACATCTCAGAATAGGGAGCCAATTCGCCCCGGAGGTAAAGAAGAAAAAAAAAAGACGTATGAATAAATGCGAAGAGCTTTGAGCAACACTAAAAATAAAGCAGGCTATTAAAATAAAGTACAAAGCGCGCTTTCATTTTACACAAGCCAACCTTACAGTAGGTCTCGATAGGACAAAGAGCTGAGGAATAATAAAGCTGGACTTTCATTTGTTCCATCTGGTCAGTTCAAACAGACCTTCAGTGAGTCATACACAGGATAAGACAACCTCCCGTGATTCATTCAACAACAGACAACACAGTCATGTCTGAGCATGCCTTTTCCAAATCTGACTGAGATGATTGAAGATGCTCAGTGATGTCCACACAGACTCAGACACACACACACACACACACAAAGAAGTCTGCACCTTCAGCTTCATCATGGAGTCCTGGCACAGCTTGTCCCCGCGTGCGGCTGTCACCTCATCAATCCCAATCAGCTTGGCCTTGTAGCGCACGCCATCTCCGCGGAAACGCTTAATAAGCCCCGCCTCACTGCGGTCCTGACCTGCAGAGGAGGAGAAAGAGAAACAGACAAGAGTCGAAGAAATAAGGACGAGAGAGCGATTACAGGAAATGAGGACGTGTGAGCTCAACTGAATTGAACACGTTTGGTATCATGCCCGTCTCGAGGGTACATGGGCTACTGCGTGCGGTGTCTGTGCGTAGGTGCGTGCGTGTGTGTGTGTGTGTGCGCGTGTGTGTGTGTCTCTGTGCTCCGGTATTAATATTTATGGAATAGGAAACGCAGAATGAATAGAAAATTAGCAGCGGTGTACAAAGATGGAAAGAAAATTGAACTTGAAATTGAAAATGAAGTTGGATAAAGCCGGCGCACTAAATGAGAAAACAACTGGAACATCAAAAACACTCCGCGCCATAGTCACCTGTCGCAGAGCATTGTAGGGCATTCACACACAAAGACAGGACTGAAAGTGTGTGTGTGTGGGGGGGGGGCTTACTCCAGTGTTGCTACCCATGCTTGGAGTTCCCATGGGTGCTATTGGTAGCGACAAACCAGCCTGAATGGCTCCTATTGAGAGGAATCTTCTCGGTCCAGCGCTCACCCACAATCCACCCAAGCCCTCTCTGTGTGATGGATGTAGGGTGGTGGCAAGAAGGTGGCGGGCTGATGGTGTGAGCCACTGGGGGCAGTGGGGGGTGTTCACATGTGTGTCTGAATGGCCTCAGGCTTTATACTGTCAACCCCTCCCCTCCTTGTTCCTGATTATTCTGTCTCTCCAGCCACCCTGACATCTCCTTGATACCGACACCTTTCTCATTTTGTCTCAGCGCTCGCTGTTTTGATTATGTGGGTTCAAGCCTCAAGCGTTATCTCGTAGGTCTACATTGTATAACCTGTGCGGGCTTTGTCACTCGCAAAACACCGGCTCCCTGCTGCAGTCGCACAAAGAGAAAGTAGGGATTTCGAATCAAGGTCACCAGCACCTTGGAGAGTTTAACAGTTTTAAGGCCCCTTCCTCATTCAAATCTAGGTCAGGAGACCATGGAGTACATCAGTTAGCAGCACATTAAAGGGGCTGGCTAAGCTGTGGGCTACAATGAGACAAGGTGTAACATCCTTAGCAGAGGCTGTCAGGCTGTGCTCCAAAGTCACATTTACGCCAAAATCAGCTTATTCCACCCAGAAATGCCATGCCTGCCACATCTAACCAAACTCCCGTCTCTGCCATTTCCAAGTCAAAACCAAAAGGGAAAAATTGGAAACTACAGAAAAGGGCAGATTAAGAAGCGTTTCTCCGCACCCCGCAACCACCCCATCTTAGTGAAATGCAAGTGCTTGTCTTGGCTGTGCACACTCCCTCACTAATTCATGAGGGCACAATTCTCTAAAAGGGGGAAGGGCTTGAGGATGCTAAAGTCATTAAAGTGTCTAAGCAAGCGACTGTCAAATCTGGGTCTAATTTAGACTTATTTCACTGCCAGAGGAGTTATACAGCTAAAGGGCCCATCTGAGCATCAACCGCAGCGCGTGAAGAAACGGACACTCAGATTTAGTGACGAACTCCCTAAAAATACGAACTGTAGCCACACGTGTGCTGCTATTTGCTAAATCCCAGAAGGTAGAGAAGGCGAACATCTTCGGTAATTGTCGTTCTTCACAAAGCGACCGCAGTCTGTTCATTTTACTGACTCATATACTGTGTAATGTAATGTAAAATACATGCTGCTCCAGATGCATTTTAAATACCATCGGTCCAATTCAGTGCAACTCTCTCAGATGAGCTGTATCCAGATGTTTTGTGCCGTTTGTTTCTTTACATACCGCATTCCCCCTGACACTCACACACACACACACACACACACACACACACACACACTTCAGGAAAGATTTAGAGGTTTATGCACAGATCCTCTAAAAAAATAAATAAATAAAAAATAGGCCTTGCATACCAAATGAGAGTCTTGAGTCAGTGGCATAACTCGTACGTTACGTGCTCTGGGTTCAGATCCAGATGAGCGAGTGTGCTGTATTTGAAAACTAAAGAGCTGAGGGGCATGCTGTTTCATGTTGTTACACACTGTAAGAGAGGAGAAGCGAGAAGGTGTGTGTGTGTGTGTGTGTGTGTGTGTGCATGTGTGTGGGTGTGGGTTTGTGACAGGAGGTGACACATATTCCTCTGGCTTTCTGGATTTACAATTACCCAAGGTTGAATGGTCCTCACAATGATTCTGGCCCATAAGGCTGATGCTCATAATTTTTCTGACAGTGGATTGCCTGAAGTATTGTCTGCTGTTTGTCTCTATGTATCCTGGCACAACGGTCCTACCATTTTGGGGTAGCAGGGGTGGAGGGGGGGTCCTGGTGGTCTGAAGTGCATGTGTCCAGGGTTAAAATTTAGACCTCGTCTCCTGCTTCCCAATATTTCAAAAATCCCTTGTTTCTCTAGTCTTACAAAGACTTAAACTGAGTCGGGCATTAACATCCAGGATGTCAGAGGCTTTAAATCAAACACTACAATCCTCCCACGTGACACGCAGGCTCTGCACCAGGACCATGGAGAGAACAATTACTGTTCGCCCTGCTCCATACTGTTTCAGGGCTCGTCTCTGATCGCAGTGTTGCATCCGTCTTCTTGCCACACTAGAATGGGGACAGCAAAGGGACAGATGGCGGCAGATGGAGAGTCAGAAGTGCCCCTCCAGATATAAGGACTTGGCAACAAGAAACTTTTTGTTGGGGATCTGGGCATAGAGGCAGCTTAACCTTTGAACCTCTCTGGGTGTGTATCTGTGCCTTTCTGTCTCTTTCCTTTAAAGTCGCTGTTTGCCAGTAGCCACACACACACACACACACACACCATCCTCCAAGCTATAATGAAATATGCAATAGCAGCCGATATTTTCTCTGAAATGAAAAGACAGGTATCTCCTGTTAGCACAGGAGGCTGAAGTAGCAGCAAAGAGAACGCACGTCTGAGAAAGGCAAAATCTGTCCGCGCCATCTGCCTCTTACCATGTGCGCAAAAGAAATTTCACAAGCCTCAGCAAACACACAGAAGCACATTTACAAATCTCAACAGCGGTGCGTGCTCCCCCCGTCCAGCCCTCAGTGATGTAAAAATTAACAAATAAATCAAAAAATTCCTGGACCAAACTTTGGCACTAAACGCAGCATTGAGGGTTTGGTTAAATGGCTGATCAATAAAGCAGTTTCAGAGTTAATGAAGGCTATTGTGCAAATCGTCAATGCACTGGATAGATCACTGACTTGCTGTGGAGTCACACACAGGGGACAGTGTGTGCTGGCTGGCATTTTGTGGGGATTATACTTTAGGAAGGGGGGGGGGAGATCCCTGATGCTATTACCAAGCTGATGGGGAAGCAACATGAAGACACAGTTAGGAAAAAGCACACCTACAAACGATCTGGCAAATAGTGTTTGAATAGATTTGAATGGGTAGTAATTGTATTGCCTCTTAGAGCATGGGAGGCGACCGCTGATTTTCTCTGCAGCTTGTCTATTTGCTGCTCTCTGCCCTTTCCCCCCCCCTGCTCTCAGTGTCTTCCATGTCCTCCACGCCATGCTTTCTTTCTGAAATGAATCTTTTTTTTTTCTTTCTTTTTTTTGGTGCACAGATAACAGTGGAAGAGCAACAGTTGCTATGGAGATAGAGTAAAGTCACGCATGTAAAGCAATACTGACGATGGGTAGAAGGGAGCTTTGGTTTTTATGACGGCAGACTTTGCTGCAGTCAGGTTTGAATTTTCCCTCATTGTTTTGAGAAGAATGAAGAGTGATAGGAGCGCGTGCCGAAAACGAAACGGGCACGCAAAAACTCAAGTTCACCCTAAAATTGTTTCGCATTCATCACAAATGCATCAGAATTTCATGAAAATGATGCAGAAGCAATTAAATAATAAGTGTCAGATGATGAATTAGAGGATGAACCGAGACTGGCACCAGGACATGACTAATGGGCAGCTTATTTCCAATTTTTCCTTTTCTGTGAGTGGCAATATTGTGGCATTTTGAAAGGATTCAGAAATTTTCCCTACTTTTTGCATGCCTTTGTGTGTCGTATCCATAATATAAGACTTGTAGTAGTCTACAAATATAAGATGTAGTTTGCCAGGTCACCACCGAATGGTCTGGCAGAAGAATTTCGCAGATGAGATTTGGTGCCTATGTCATAAACTGCCATGAGACTTTAATGAATGGAATGAATCATGTCTCTGAAAGGCTAAATAGGAGCATCACAAGTCTCTTGTTTCACAGGAAAATACTTCTTTCATTCCTTTTTTTAAAAACTAGTGTTAAACCTAACAGCCTATTAAACCCGTGTCCTTGCACAATTTAGGGAAGCGAGCACTTAGAGCATAGGTGCTTAGATGAGGAAAAATAATAATATGAATTCAAAGCCACTAAAAACAAACATCATCAAGGTCATTACCTGAAAAACACAATGTTTTGTCTGCCTTTCTGCACATGCCTTGCAGCACTTGCTCTTACTGACGAAAACTTTTAAAGTATTCTACTACTGTTAAAGTTCTACTTAAACCTTAAAAGGACGCAAGATGTTGTCTATTTGTCCAACAGTCTGCAAATAAGCTTAACTTAAGGGGAGGGGAACAGAAAATACAAATGAGAGGCTGTCACTGTCATTCCTTCCTGTGGTGCCAGGACCAGAATGAAACTGGATTAGATATTTTATTCAATATAAACATAAACACACACTCACCACAAACTTTATTAGGAGCAGCTTTTACCACCTATTACTATTTGCTATTTGTGGCATGGATTCAACAAAGTGCTGGAAACATTCCTCAGAGATTTCAGTCCATATTGACACGATATGAATCTCTCCTTCCACCACATCCCACAGACGCTGTATTGGATCGAGATCTGGTGAGTGTGGAGACCATTTGAGTACACCGAACTCATGTTCGAGAAACCAATTTGATCTGAGCATGGTGACATGGCGGGTTATCCTGCCGGAAGCAACAATCACAAGATGGGTACACTGTAGTCAAACAGAGATGGTCAGCAACAATACTCAGCTAAGCTGTGGTGCTTAAACAATGCTTAGCTGGCACAAAGGGCCCCAGAGTTTCACTGGGAAATATCCACACCGTTATTGCACCACCTGAGCCTATTTGAATGATGCAGCAAATATAGAGAGTCATCAGAGCATGCAACACTGTAACACATGACATGTGAGGAGGTCTTCTGTTGCTGTGCTGTGTGTTCAGAGATGCTCTTCTGCATAGCTTGGTAGAAACAAGTGAGTATTTGAGTTAGCTTTGCCTTCCTCTTAGATTTTTTTTTTTTTACTTTTCTTTTAAAGTGAACTTTTGTTTTCATAAGATGATAAAATAATAGCAGCCATATGCTCTAAACTCATTTCTTTACATATTCCCACCCACGTGAATATAAACAATGCTTCTATCAATATAATGACAAGATCAAAATTATTAGCCACCCTATGAAATTTAAAGTTTTTGTTTTCCCAAGAGTTTTTTTTTTTTTCCCAAGTGGCTACCTGCTCACACACTAAGCTAAACCAGCACCCCCAAAAGAAAGATAGGTGAGGATTTTGAAAGAAAACCTCCAGTAGTCAGCAACAAAACTGAGTCTTGGTCATCACTTTGCCTTCCAACATGACAACAACCCAAAACATATGTTGCTGGTGAAGAAGTACCCCCAGAAGACCAACATGAGTGTTGTTGACTGGCCTGCACAAAGCTCTGACTTAAAAATCTGCTTGATAAACTGAAATCTAAGGTCTGTGGCAGAAGACCATCAAGTCTGGACAAGTTAGAGAAATTCACCAAAGAAGAACTAGCTGGAAATGATAAGATAAGATAACCTTTATTAGTCCCACACATGGGAAATTTGTTAATGATCAGGAGACGAAAGGGAACTTTGTTAGAAACTTGTTAGCGAAAAGGTTATAACTGACTTTTAGCCTGAAGAGGAAAATCATCATCATTTTGATCCGTTGCAGTTTTTGTTTATTGTGAAATTATTCTGTTTGTGTGTAAAGTAAAATAACGCAAGCATCTAAAATAAATTGGACAAGCTGTGTTAAAATTTCCTTTTCTCTCTTTAATAGCACTTTGGAAATACTTATTTAAAAAAATGACATTTTTCATGGGGGCTAATAATCTGTGTGTCATCAGCCTGATTCTTGATAGTGCCCTTCACCTGGCCCCAGATGGCTCAAAGTCACCATGCTGCTTGACAGTCTGCTTATATTCATGTTGCCTGATTTCCATTTATATGGATCTAAATAGCATGTTTGCTGATTGTGATAATAGTCCCTGCAGCACATGTGATTAGCATGGTGAAGTCAGGAGCTGAGCCTGTGCTGATAGTCCCCACCAATAAGCCACACGGCCACGTGTGCAACTGCCCCCTCTCTCTGCTCCCCCCCCCTCCACTTAACTCAAATCGATGGGCCCTCCTCCAGCGGGCCATTTATCTGAGCAAGTCGACAGAGCCAGTGAAACAGCCGCAGAGGACCTGGCCCCGTGGCCTCGTTACAGCGAGCCCACAGAAGCCAGATTTACTGAACTAGCTGGGAGTGGCTTTATTTGTGGACAGAGAAATGAGAACAAAAAAGCCAAAATGAAGATGGGCGAAGAAGAAAGAGAAAGCATCCTTTTCTTTCTCACTTTTCTCTCCCTCCCTGTGAATCCCACTTTCTCTCCCCCTCTATCTCCTCATTCCTTCCCCCCTCTCAGCCTTTTCAATCCCATTTCAATCTCCCAGTGAACATTCTGAGAATGCCTCGTCCTATTACTTCACTTATGCTGTTCATCAAAGCGACAGAGTGCGAATTACCCTGTCCATGACACCTAAATCACGTCGCTACCAAAGCCTGGGGCTACATGGAATAGCTGTTACTACATCTGGATCCCCGGGATGAGACAGGGAGCCTCTTGGCAAGCCTGACTGAGTGAAGCCTTTTCTGCGCAGCCTAGCGTTATTTAACTCTATCCCAGACAAGGTGAAAAGTTACATTCACCACCTGACGAACATAAGAAAGCTTTCAGGTTCCCATTTTGTCCTGTCATGTTTCGAGTCTTTTGAGAACTTTTCCCTTAACGTTATATCTCAGATCTTTATCACATTTCACAAACACAAACATAATAGAGCCTTATATATTACATGCATCTATGTTACAGACGCTCTGGTGTTGCAAAGGTAAGATAGTTTGTTGCGGTCTAACATACCTTTGATCCTCCTGGACTCCTTTCGCTGGCTGGTTTTGACACCTGGCTGGAGTTCGGCCTCTGCTGACATCCTCCACCGCTGAGTCCCTTTCCCCACTCACAGCAGATCCACCATGGGTTAGCAGCACTCTAGCTAATCCTCCAAGCCCCCTGTGTCCAATCCCCCCCCCCCACTCTGATGTTTCTCACTGTTGCTCTTTGGTGAAGAAAATCTCCTTCAAATCCATGGCGAGATGTCTGGTACTCCTCATTAGATGAAGATCCAGCAAAAATAATTAAGTTCTGTCACTTTTGGCCCATGGTGTTTGAGTAATGATAAAACAAAACATGAAGAAGTGCTTGAATTATGAGCTGGGTGATCCTCTCGAGAGCAGCTTCAGATCAGATTTGACATCTTCTGGAGTGTACCTGAGTTCTTTCTTTGAAGGTCAAGTATCACATGGTCCAGTGTTGCTCTTTTCATAGGGTTCACCTATTGTTCAAGAGTAATTCCCCTGCGGGGGAGACTGCGACATTGATCGAATGAAATATTTTTCTTCAGAGTAGGTCAGGAGTGGATATTATTCTTTGGTGGAGTACTTTAGATGCGGTTTGACAGCCCATCACAGTCACTTGCTCTGAGCGCTGCAAGACAAGGAGACAGGGGGTGATGGTTAATTTTAAGATGGAGGTGGTAAGAACTTAAAAAGACACATGCCCCTTGATCAGTCATTACAACATTAATTTAGGATATGAAATGGCAGGAACTAATTTAACAAATCAACAAAGATGTTATTATCTCTTCTGGATCATCAGTCCATAATGAGAGCGCAGCAAATGCTTGCTGTTCGGCGCCCACCCTTGAAGAAGACCTGTGGTGAAATATTTGATGTTCTTGTTTTTATGTTCTGCCTCTGAGTAAATATAGTACATTAGAGCATGACCGGTGCTTCTGTGCATGCAAAACAAATTTTTAGAAGATGGATTGGTAACGCTCCCAGCTCGGGCCAACAGCACGAGAGGAGGGGAAGTAGTGGAAAGCAATGAATGACAGGCTGTTTCAGAGCAAACTGTGGTGGGAATCCTGGCACAGCCACCA
>VURO01021312.1:0-15533 GCA_015108175.1 Pelvicachromis taeniatus
GCTCTGTGTTTGATCAAGGTGTCTATTGTGTGTCTATGGAGAGTTTTCAGACTTTGTGTTGCTCTGAGGCGATTTGCCAAATATCTGTAACTCCCACAACAATGATAGTGACATTTTCTGAAAGCCAGCAAAAATACCTACATTTTGATGTATAATTTGTGGGGGTTGAGTGACAATTGAGCAAGTAGCAACAAGTTGTTTGGACATGAAGAAAAGATTGAGAAAGCTAGAGTGTGCCACTCTAAGCTCACTTCAAAGGAACGAAGGTTCCATGTTCGGAACTTTGACGAATGCTTTGATTTCAATACAGAAAAATAAGTGCATAAAAATCTTATTATCTCAAAAAGTATAACAATAATAGCTACCAAGAGATATAGCGCCCATCAGCAGACATAGCAGAATATGTTACAAGTTGAATGGTCAAAATCCAACACAAACTGTGGGAGTAGTTAGGGGACAAAAAATTGGCAACTAGGTTTTTTTTTTTTTGGGTGGATAACTAATGTGTGAATGCATTCTAATGCATTCACACAACAATTGTGCTCCTTTGAGCAATATGCCTCATTTGAAGTACTGCTAACAGTCGCAGGAAGACCTATGTCTGTAACAAAGTACAAAAAGTAAAAGATTTCTGAACATTGCATGAAACATTTCACTCCAAAACTGCTACTTCAAACGTGGGCAAGTTTACACCTACATGTGTAAAATTTTGTATTGTGGTCTAGACAACCTAAAATGTGATATCCACATATGTGGATGCCAGGTCCTAGAAGGTTAAAGTGGAAATGCACTACTTATTTTACTGAATACAGCATTATCTCTTTTTTTTTTTACACAAAATGTTTGCACCTTTTGTTGTTTACAGCTGCAATTATCTATTAGTATTTCTATTATTTCTGTTGCCTAAAAACCATTGGATAATCAGCGCAGGTAAGGGAGCAGTGTCCTTTGCAGCCAGTAAGGTCAGTAACAGATTTGTCTTTTTTTATAGTTCCTAAATACCAAAGGCCTTGATGACACTTTAGTTTACATTCATTTTATAAGCTGTTATTCCCCAGCATGATCTAACAAATCTCCTAGGTCTTCTTCTGATGCCAAGAATGTTTGGTTTTGTCAGTCTTCCAGTGCCTTAATGATGTTTAGTGAGGCTTGCCTTGTCATGCTTTATACAGAACTGATCCAAAGCATTTTAGAGTGCCATGTGTTGTCTGTCTCAGAAACCTTCAGTCTGTTAATGATGCCAAGATGACAGAAAGCTTCTGTGTTAAGAAAAATAACCTGACTTCTGACAGTCTCTGGGAATTCTGATGCTGTTTTTCACACTATTGATGATTGATATGAACACAGAATGAAACTCCTAATCTGTATTCTTGTGATTTACTGCATGTATTGCTTGAATAAACCTGTCAGCATGTCTTCATCTCGTCTTCCTTTCCTCACCCCAACCAGGCAGATGCCGGCTCCTCCCTCAGCCTGGTTCTGCTGGATGTTTCTTCTTGTCAGAAGGGAGTTTGTTCTTCCCACTGTTGCCAAACTGCTTGGTCAAAGGGGTCATATGATTGTTGGGTTTTTCTCTGTTTTCTTTGTTTTATTGTAGGGTCTTTACCTTACAATATAAACGGCCTTGAGGCAACTGTTGTTGTGATTTGGGACTATATAAATAAATTAAATGGTGTTCAGGTGTTCCTATAGAGGATGCTTTTGAGTCCATCTTAAACCATCTATATCTTTCCTGGTTGCTTTCTTTAGATCAACAGGATGAACAGATATCTATCTCAGCATCTCTCATCTTTTATGTCTCTGCGCTCTGAGATGATCAAGCCTTGGCTTTTAAAAAACAAAAACAGACAAGAAAGACATTTTCTTTTCATTCAAAAGTGTGACAAGAATAGTAAAACTTAAAAAAAGAAAAACAGTATGACAGTGTTCATAATGGAACACATTCAAATACACAATCCCTGCTGACTGCCATGTTAAACTTTACACAGTTAAAAATTATGATCACATTATGGCACTAAAGAAATTGATTGTTTGACCCTTTCATAAAAACAGTTTTTAAGTCCTGCTGGTATGAAAAAATCCTTTAAGGTTAGGGGCATGACTGGTTTAACTCAACTCTCCTCAGAGTCAGTTCAGGACCCTGAATTGGGCCTTTTCAACATGTTTGTGCCTTTTTGAGCAGTTGTAACGGACTTCAATGACAAATAATATGCTCCTCTGGGTGGTAAAGATGTCCAAGAATTTTATTAATCTTTTACTTATCAGAAGTGGCTAATATATAAATTGATCATTGCATTTGGAGGTGCACATTATGGACCAAGCTTACTAGTTAATAACCACTTTTGTCCACCGTCTTGTCCAATTATGGTCACAGCCAAAACGCTCACACCGCTGCTTTCAAAACGCGGTAAACTAGTTATTGAAAGCATGCTGACTGTGTCCATCCCTTTAGAGAAAGTTTCCAACTTGGATTCCTGTAGATTCGAGCCATCAAAAGGTCTAATTTACTAATACATGATTCAAAGCAGAAGTTTTTGGCAGCAAAGAAGTAAACTTTACAGCTGTTTAATTATTACACATTTCCAGCTTTTTGGAGGGTTGTGATTTGAGATTTGTGATTCTTCTTAATATAAGAAAAATATCTGAATTAGTGGAAACATTGTTAGCTGACTGTAATTAATGATTGTGTTTTTTGTTTCTACCATCCATCTCTCCATGGCCAGCTGTCTGTGTATTTGGACAAGAGCTCCCATCAAGCCCTCATGGCTGCACTGAGGGAAGCTGTTACCCTGCAACTGGAAACCTCCTGATTGGACGTGCTGTCAATCTAACGGCCACCTCCACTTGCGGCCTTAATGGACCAGAGCGATATTGTATTGTCAGTCATCTGCAGGTCAGTCACACACAAACGCTTGAATGTGAAGTGTAAAGAGGGAATACGACCAGCATACCCACATTCATTCTGAGCATTGAATTGGGATTAAGTAGCAATAGCTTTTGATTATATTTGTAGACCAATGTAATGACACACCACCTGAGTACATCATTTTCTTCCTTTATTTGAATTTGCCAGTTGATTTTTTCTACAGCTGTTTTTTTCACATGCACTCTGCTTGACTCTCACTTCACTATCGCTCACCACATAACACATTCATCCATCTTCATCGTTCCATCTACACTACTCCATCTTCAGTTGTTCATTTGTCTGTTTGTTTGCAGCCTCGTTTCAATGAGCAACGCTCGCTACACAGGCCCCAGGTGTAGATACACAAGTCAGCCACACCTTCTTCACCTATATGCTCTCCACATCTGTCTCTCTCTCGCTCTTTTTTGTATGTTTTTTTGTGGAGCTATACTAATGCACACATACATGATGAGAATGATTTAGTGAAATCAAGAGAAGTAGCTGCAGTAATTGGGGACAAAATGATGTTACAGTGTTCATTTCTGCAATGTGTTGTTTTTACTGTCTACAATAATACGTCTCCCAGCATGTTCACCATGCTATTGTCATTCACGCTGCCTGCATTCATGCATTTCCGTGCGTCTGCGTGTATGTGCCTGCTCTTCCTTTGCCTCAGGGTAGGAATATTCACCACATTCAACTTCCAGCTCAGCACGACAGCCTTCTGCAGTAATAGGAAGGGTATAGAGTTCAGTTTGTAGTCAGTCACACACGATGCAGTGTTTATGCTCCTTGTGAGTGTCATGGTCCTGGGTTTTTGAGTTCTGTTTATCATTTCATGTTCTCTGTTGATTGTTAGCTTGCTCTTCTTGCTTCAGCTTTAGTTTTTATTACCCCTCAGCTGTCAAAAGGCTGGTGGTTTTGTCCGTGTCAGGCGGGCAGGCGGCTAGGACACCTATGTTTGCGAATCCGATAACTCGAGAACGAGGTGACGCAGGAGCTTCAAATTAATAATATAACTGCATCTACTAAAAATCTCTGAGAAGTTTGAATCTCAGTGACTACTATGAGGCTTATAGGTGGCACTGGCTGTTCTTATCCAGGTTTTCTGAAGTACGATGATTGTCCACTTCACTTTTTCTTTATTTTTATTTCTGTTGGCTGTAAAAAAAAGTCTTACAAATTTTATTGTTCCCTAAGTGTTAAAATATGATCTGAAAAATGACATGTGTTTGATGACCTTATATCAGATTTGTACATAGACTAATTCTCTGTTTGAGTTACGTATGTCCGGGAGGACACAAATGCCTTTGTGGTTGCATCAGGAAGAATAAAGGCGAAATTAATTTCACTTACTGGATTTTTTTTATTTTTAATTTAAGCTTGAGCTGCACTGGTCAAAAGGTCTTAAAGGATACAAAAAAGCAGGGAATGAAGAAAGTCAAAGAGAGAAAACAGGCAAAACTATGTTTTCATATCAGCATCAAACCTATAGGTGGGTGTACGACTGACTAATTAGAGAAAAATAGGGGGTGATCACAGGGAGGGAGGCTCACCAGCTGCAGCTTTTTTGAGTGTTTTTGAAATCTGTTGTCCTCACACAGCAATCCACAAAATTCTTCATCATACAGGCTGAAGTGTCGTTCAGAGGGTAAGCTATAGGGTTACAAAATGAACTGATAGCCTTCTTTTTTAAGCCCCCCCCCAACCATAACATTTTCATTCTTGATGGAAAGATAACAATTCTTGTAATGGCAGGCCTCAGATATGTTATTTTCCTCTTGCTTAGCTGCTCCAGGCCTTCAACTTCTCTTTAGCCAGCCTTTGTCTTCAAAAACCAAATCAAAACCAAAAAAAGATCTCCACAAAAATGAGTTTTAGGCCTTTTTTTAAGACTATAATGATACCCACAGAGGTAATGGGTTGAAGTTCGTACCAGCGCTCATTCCAAATCATTGCTTTAAAAAAATCAGCACAACAGTTTTTCAGTTGTTCTAAAGTAGGAAAAGGCTCTTTTATAAAGATTTTTATTAGCCTTTCAAATGATAAACTTGCATCAGGAAACACAATGTGCCTCTGGAATACTGGAGTGACAATGGGCTTCAGTATGTCAAAGTATGAAGTACGGACATTGCTAAGTCACCTGGGCAGTAGTGTGTACATGTATATCCATGTGCATGTGCACACATATACATCCAAATTTTTAAAAAGTGTGTATGTGTGAACGGATAAACGCACGCTATATCCAGCATGCCTTCTTTTCAATTCTCAGCCGAGTCTCATTAACAGTCACGCTGTTGTTAGCAGCTTAATCGCCCTTGACAACCTAATTTAGCAGCCCTGGAATCTACTGTTTCTCCTGCCAACGTACCCTCATCATCCCTCTCTGGTGTGCCCTCTCTGCCTCTACGTACTCCCCTCTTTATGGCCTCCTGTCAAATTGAGCTCTTTTTTTGCTCTTTCTCAGCATCTCCCTCACTCCCCGGATCCCTTACCTCACCATCTCCCTTCCAAGCACATTTCTCCCTCATCCCTGGTGCTCTTTGAGACTCCCTCGCTGCAGATTCTCTGCTCTTATCTGCATCTTTCCCTCTCTGCGTTTTTTGAAGCCACCCTTCATTCAAACTCATTCTTCATCCTGTACTTTCACTTCCTATTCATGTCTGTGTTACTCTTTTTTGGAACTCTTTTATGTTACTTTTGCAATATTTCTGTTGGAATGTTAAGCAAAGAGAGATTCTTTTATTTGTGCATTTCATCCCGTAGTAGTAGCCTGAGATCCTGTTAGATCTCCAGTTGTTGATATACTTTTAGTGAAATTTCCTAATAATTTTGGATGGCATTTAGTCAGTGTTAAGGTTTTGTTGAAAGGATGTTCTGTTACCTACATTTGCCTGAAAAGTAACAATCTATAATCTCCTCAGATGACAATCAGACCACCTTGGACTTCTCATGTTTGTACATTTAGTCCCATGACAGAGAGTTGGTATGCTCCTTCTGATGATGAATGTTGGATTTTTGGCACACTTAAATAGAATGTGCCACACCATTGTTATCACAAAAACACTGAATGAGGACACTCATTCATGACCTCCTTCCCTCATACTGTCTTTGTTTGACTTCCCCCTTTCTTCACTACCAAAACCATGAAAGCCATGAAAAAAAACAAAGTATTTAAAAAAAGGCTTGCTTTCTGTTTTAACAATTGAACAGTATAGTTTAAATTTGCTGTTATTCTTTTTAAAAAAAATCTTGTTTTCTGTTTCCTCAGCAACCAGAGAAGTGTTTCGAGTGCAACTCCCAGCATCCCTATGACCCAAACGTACACTCTAACAGCCACCGCATCGAAAATGTGATCTACCTCACAGACAGCAACGGAGTCAACACCTGGTGGCAATCTGTCCATGGTGTGTGTGCGTGCGTGTGTGTGTGTGGACCAAAAATTGGAAGTTTGCTATACTTATGGGGACCAAAATCCTGGTCCTCACAAGGTTGAAAGTATTCTTGAGTCTCAAAATTTGGTTTTAGTGACAGGGTTGCAATTGGGTTAGGCATTCATTCTTCATGGTTAGGGTTAGGCTAAGGGGCTAGGAAAAGCATTACGTCACTTAGATGTCCCCACAAGATATGAATACCCGACATGTGTGTGTGTGACCCTGAAAAGAATAAGCGGCTGAGAATGGATGGATGGATGATTAGCGTGTTCATATATATACATAATATATATATGTGTGTGTTTGTTTGTGTGAAGAATATGTTTATTTTCTTTGTGTGTTCCTTAGTGTTACATTGTGATGCACTATTTGAATAGGACTAGTATTACCTGGGGACCTCTGGAGACGTGTAGTAATTATGCAGGTTGTCTGTGATCTTAATCCCGTGTGAATCTGTGATGTATCTGTACGTTTCAATTCAGTTTTCATTTCAACAAACATGTTAATATTTCTACTGTTATGAGCAGCATACTGTGGACTCAGTCTAACTTTATATCAGAGTTATAGGCAACTTCAGATTTCTTATGTTTCAGCATGTGGACCCATTTACAGGTAGGTCAAGGTCAAATCTTGAAGGGTGATGAGAATTAGCCACAGACTTTTCTTGCTCCATGTTTTTCTGTTTCCAGAAAAACAGATGTGGAAATTTTCTAAATCAGATAAACTCTCTGGGTTGCACTCACCCCATGTCAATAGGTATTACATGTAGACCAGAATAATACATCTAGACAGCAAAATAATACGAAGGCAAATGGTCGTTCAGAAAAGTTTGTACTGATGCTGCATTTGTGTTCCTTGGGTAAGAGCGGGCCTTTGGTATTTCTCGAATGAGGGAAATCGGAAAGGAAAAAAAGTACAGGTCTGCAACAGTCAATTGACATTCATCAGCTGTTATTTTCTTCACAGGCCAGGAGAGTGTCAGCATCAGACTGAACCTGGAGGCTGAATTCCACTTCACACATCTCATCATGAAGTTCAAGGTACATGCACTTTTCTTTCATGTGTGGGTACCTCCATGTGATGTATACCTTTGTTGGATGTGTATGTGTTTAAGCACATCAAGGGACATAATTCTTCAGGTGTGTGTTTGTTATGTACACTCAGAAGTGTGGTGGCTGAATTCCAACAGGCAGAAATCCTTTATCTGTGTGTACAGCAAATGAAAGGTTTAGATAAATCTTTCTTACTCTGTCTCCTCAGACTTTCCGACCTGCAGCTATGGTCATTGAGCGTTCAGCTGACTTTGGCCGAACATGGCGTCCCTACCGCTACTATGCCTCCAACTGTACCAGAACCTTCCCCAGTATTCCTGCCCATGGCTTGCACCATATCAATGACATCATCTGTGAGGAACGCTACTCTGACATCGAACCCTCTACTAATGGAGAGGTAAAATGTTAAAAAAAAGTACCTGTAGTAGTAAAGAGGCATAAAGAAGAAGAAAAAGTTCAGTACTTTTCCACTTTGTTGCCTTTTCTGCATCTTTCAGATTTATGCCCACTCAAGGATACACATGTCTGTAGTTTAAGCCTTATGCAAAAGACATAACATTGAATTTATACAAAAGTACTTTCTTTATATTTCTTTACTTATACTTCTTGCACAGTAGGCAACACAGTGATTTATTGAAACATGTGCAAGTAGAACTGTGTGTATGGGGCAAACGAGTTCTCCAGGCTTCTCCCGACATTCCAAAGCTCTTTTCTGGCTACCTTTGACAGACATTCTATTGGTTGAAGATAATCACTGCATAAGCGTTGTTCCCACTGATTTTCAGTCCTTTTGACATTTGACAGCCATGCTTCCACTGCGACCATTTCTGGGGAAATCGGTGAATAGTATCAACTAGGAATCAACCAAATGAATGAGCTAGGGCCGATTGTATCTCTCAGGTCCTGGATCAGGTCTTCACTGGATTTATTTTCCCTATTTCTTAAGGATATGACTTTCAGATAATGTTCATCTGCTGTAGATTTATTTAGGCCTACCACTTGTTTTGTCCTCCACGTGTCCAATTTCCTCAAATTTCTTAGTGGCAGACTGCACACCATATGGAGACATGTCAAGTTTTCAGCTAATAGGTCTTTGGGAATCACTTTGTTGGTGCAAATGACTATTTTATGCCTGTCACACTTTGTTATCTTTGAAATTTGTTGTAGCTTTATGTGTAAATTGGCTGCTTGTAACAAAGTATTGAAAGATTCCAATGCATATTTGTTCTTTTGTTTAGTTTTTTTGTTATGTATAGAAAAAAACCCTGGTTTGTTCCTTTATTTAGGTTCCTTTCTGTGTTTGAATGATTCTGGTTTAAAAAATGCTCCTGTGAAAATGCTTGTGTACAATGACTACACTAAATATGAGTGAAATGCACAAATAGAAAAGAACTTTCAGAAAGCCTGAAGAACAATTGCCTTTTTAAATAATTACAATTTTGCAAAATACTGCAACTCTAATCTTTTAGAGCAGCTTATCCAAGCAGGTTAAATGACATGTTTATAGTAGGATATTTCAAGCCTGCTTTATGGTAATGAAGGAGCATGTCAGTGTGGCTCATTACCCACCACAGCGGGTGGCTGTAGCTCAGGTGGTAGAGCAGGTCATCTACTGATCGGAAGGTTGGTGGTTCGATCCTTGTCTGCATGCCAAATATCTTTGGGCAAGATATTAACCCCAATTTGCTCTCCGATGCATCCGTCGGAGTATGAATGTTAGCTAGAAGCACTAAAGTATATAAAAAAAGTGCTTGTGTGAATGAGGTTGTTGTATAGAGCGCTTTGAGTACTCCGGGAGAGTAGAAAAGCGCTATATAAGAATCAGTCCATTTACCATTCCCACTACACCACCAAGCCAAAAGTCATTTATATCTGTAATATGTTTGTAATTCACCATTATTGCCCATGTAATTTTCCACATATCACCATGCCACTCTTCATGTAATATCAGGCCATCATTTTATTTCCGATTGAAATATTTAGAAGTAATGTGGTAATTTCAAAATAAAACCCAGCATGTGTTTTGATTGTTAAATGCGTGTCATGGAAATGAGTCAGGAAATGCACTGTTGGTTAGACCTCGCTCAGATTAGCAGGTCATCTGCTAATCAGGAGGTTGGTGGTTTCATCCCTCCCCTCTGGAGGGAAGGATGCATCCTTCAGAGTATGACTGTGTGTGAATAATAGATAGAAAGCACTTACATAGAAAGTGCATAGAAAAAAGGCATGTTGTGTAAAGTGCTTTGAATACTAGAGTAGAAAAGCGCTATATAAGAACCAGTCCACTTACCATATAAACATAGCTTATTTGTTTAAAGACTGAGTAGTTAAAATATGTGATTATAACTTTATAAAGGGCAGTTTGGCGATATTAAGGGAAATGTGACCAGCCATGTTTGTTTAACATCTGTTTAATATTTATAGAATTTTCTGTAATACTGCAGTCCACACCCGTCTGAAAACATCTCTTTTTTATTTAAGGTTATTTATAAAGTCCTGGATCCTGCCATTCCAGTTAAAGACCCCTACAGCTTAGATATTCAAGGTCTGTGAAAAACTTTTATTCATGTACTGCATATAATATTCTTATATATGTTCCCCATAGAGAGACTGTATGCATGAGGAATTTCATACATAAAAAAAATGCCAAACCTTATTCCTCACTGAAATGAGACACTGCATTTATTTATTCTGTATTCAAACAAGCTCCTGCTGCAAATAAAAGCTTCAAATTCTTCCTGTCTCTTAAACTCATTTAGCTGATAATTAAAAAGTTGTATTGATGTTCACAGAAAACATTGCACTTAGAATGGAGTTGCATTAAAAGAGCCACATTTGGACATACTTATGTTTTGACTTTGAAATCTTAACAAGAGTTAAGTAAATGGATTGTGTGACGCATCACTGACCTCACTGAAAGCAAGCAGTAAGGTCATCACACTCATCCCAGACAAAAACTAGGAAACAGTACAAACTGGTGTTGGAAACACTCTGCTTTGTTACCCAGTGGTCGCACCTATGGCAACATATTCATTGTGTGCACAGCCCTTTTGATATAGCAGAGGTTGGATACACATTGCTGCTGTTTGGGTAACACACCTCTGACCCACACACTGGTTGAGAGAAGGTATACTGTTTTCCCACCATTGTCCACACTATCTTTCTACCCAGGAACCATACCCAAATGTTTCACACAGTCTTCATGCTTCAGCAGCACAGTGGTTTACTAACCAGCACTGTTACTCCACAGTAAAATAACACCACAGGTAAATATAAAGGGTTTGTAGGGAGGAGACAAATCCCTTTAGAGATGTGTCAGGAATGGCATCAGGCATTAAATTCTGCTAAACCAAACATGCAGAATTACCTGCATGTTTGAAGGATGAATGAAGAGCTTTAGGTAAACACAAAGACCAGTGTTTTACAAACTCCTCTTGTTTTTCATCATCAATCAGTACATTTCTAACATTTACTGTCTCATCATATTCCGGGTTGAGGCAGAAAAAATGTAGAAAATGCGAACACTTGCTATTTTGCTTATGTTTGTCAGTCAAGGAAAATATGTGCAAATTAATGAGTTGTCAGCCTCACTGTTTAACAGCATATCATGCAAATCCAGTTGACTTAAAAAACATTTCCTTTACAGAACTTTTACGCATCACCAACCTGCGCATTAACTTCACAAAGCTCAACACTCTGGGAGATGACCTTCTGGACCGACGCCCTGAAGTCCTGCAGAAATATTACTACGCTATCTATGAGCTCGTGGTGCGAGGGAGCTGCTTCTGTTACGGACATGCTTCAGAGTGCGCTCCTGTGCCAGGGGTCGACGCCAGGGAGATCGGCATGGTCAGTTAGTGGATCATACTGCCAAAACTTCACCGACTCTGTAATTATCAGCATATCCTTTGTGAGACTGAAGGAGAATTCTCTTTTTCCTTAAAATAATCAACAACAGAAAGCTGCAAACACTTGCAGCACAGTAAATCACACCCTTCTCATTTGCAGTGCCCATATTAACATTGTCACTTTCCATCTTGCTGTGTTCAGATACACGGTCGCTGTGTGTGCAAACACAACACAGAAGGCCTGAACTGCGAGCGCTGCCGAAGCTTCCACCATGACCTGCCGTGGAGACCAGCGGAGGCAGAGGACCCTCACACCTGCAGAGGTGGGGCACATATGCACCCTTTCAAAATTCGGATGGAAACATTTGTAGCTGAAATGCTTTCTTTATAATTGTCAGATGTGTTTTTCTAACCTTATTTGATTTAAGGAAATAGAGAACAAGCTCTTTGTTATTTAAATACCTGTTGGTATTACCAGCAGCAGTGCAGTCAGCTGATGAAGTCGGCTGTGACTGTGGCGGCATCTGAATATGATTAAATGGAGCTTTTTATCAACCAGTGAAAACACATTTTCATGTGTCTTGTTTTTTAAGATAACTGAAACACTTTTATGGGGTGTAAATTAAAAATACTTCTATGCTAGAAAGATAAATTAAGTTGAATTAGGTATGTAGCTATATAGAGTTACTCTGGTGTCCAGGAATAAAGACATGAAGCTACATTATAGGTCACCTCTAAAGGAGATGGGAGAAGTTAATGTGATGTGATAACTGTTAGGGTATTATTATTATTATTAGGACGCCACCCAAAAAACGGTGACACCATCAACATGATGTTCATGTTCCTCTAAATCAGGGGTTTCAAAGATAAGCCCAAAGCCTTGAGCATCAGAACCTAAACTGTGAAAACTACAACCTAACACAAACCTGAAACTAAAGACAAGAGACTAGAAAGCTGAAAACCTGGAAACGCGAGGAGACAGAGCAGGGGTAACACGGGGCATGACAAGGCAGACGAACCAACGAAGAACAGAGGTAACCACACACTAAATATACACACAAGGTAACAAGGAAAAGGCACACAGGAGGGAGACACGGCTGAACCTAATTAGCCTGACGAAATAGGGAGAGCGCAAAACAGAGCACACTGACATCAGATGCGGACCTTCAAAGTAAAACAGGAAATGCACAGACTGAACTCAGTGACACAATACACACAGAGAAGAGAGGGAACACACAGGCCAATGCTAAACAGAGGGAGCACAGAACCAAAACTCTAAGAACAAGAAAAACTCCTGATCAGAATACATAATCAGAATAAACTAGAACACAAGATAGCAATAATAATAATAATAATAATCCCAAAATGCTGGGTCAAATGACCCAGGACCATAACATTTACTGTGTTGTCATAGTTTTTATAATTTTTCCTACTCGTAAGACTTCCCCCATTGCCTTTCATGCTACACCAAAGTAATTAAGTAAAGCGATAACAGTTTAAACACAGAAAAGTTTCTGTTTTTTCACTAGGAACTGTAAATTTTTATTTTTTACAATGAGCAAACCTATGAAAATAAGAGAGAAAATAAAAGTTTTTTTGTAATTATAATGGCTACCATAACTTTAGACATTTATTTATTTGTGCTGACCGATTTCTTTCATTTACTACAGCAGCATTTCTTTACCATGTAATAAAAACAGAGGCGTGCTGCTGAAACCTTTTTCTTTGCGTTAAATGAAATTCAACGTTCAGTTAAACATCTTTACACTGACAGATGGGAGAGTAAAATAAGCATGGCATCCCTGCTCTAAGTGCTCTTTAACTGTTCTCATTCTGTTTTTGCCTGTTTCTGCAGAGTGTAACTGTAATGGCCACTCAAACCAGTGCCACTTTGACATGGCAGTGTATATGGCAACGGGTAATGTTAGTGGAGGAGTTTGTAATGACTGTCTGCACAACACTATGGGACGCAACTGTGAGACGTGTAAACCTTTCTACTACCAAGATCCAAACAGAGATATCAGGGACCCAGGGGTTTGTGTTGGTGAGTCTCTCATACCTCCATTCTCTCCTTTGGTACAGAAATCCTGTACTGAGTATAAAAAAGTAATTTTTCCTCTGAAACATTGAATTTTCCTGTCATTCCTGTCACCTTTTACTTACAATCGCCCTCATTTCTTTACATAAGGGTGCGACTGTGACCCAGTGGGGTCATTGGAGGGAGGCGTGTGTGACAGCCACTCCGACTTTGAAATGGGAATGATTGCGGGACAGTGTCGCTGCAAAGTCAACGTGAAGGGGAAGCGCTGTGATGACTGCAAGGAGGGTTATTATGGACTCAGCCAGAATGACCCTTTGGGTTGCCAACGTATGTGTTCATCTGCCACCAAAACAAACTGATTAAAACATGTTTGAACATTAATAAAAGTGGATATCTGGAATCTTTATCTATGTGCGTGCGTGTTTCTGTGTCTTTATTCATCAGCGTGCAACTGTGACCCTCGTGGCATCATCATGATGGGAGCTCCTTGTGATCAGATCAGTGGGGACTGCTCCTGCAAAAGATATGTCACCGGGCGCTACTGCAACCAGTGTCTGGTTAGTTACCGTCGTTCTTGTCTCCTGCTCAGGTTTTATCCTAAGCTCATGTCCAGCTTTGCTCAATAGCAGGTCTTGAATACATAAAAATCCACTCTATGTAGATATTCCAGTGCAGTCCAAAAATAAAAATAAGAAGTGAGGATCTTTCAATAACGCACCAGAAGATGTTTGTCTTGTTAAACTAATGTGGGATCTATACCTAAAGAGTGCATCATCACAGCAATTTTGTATGCAGCAAGCTGACTAATTGCAATTTGGCCGATATTAGTGCATTAATCAGCGATCAGATACGTCCAGATGAACTGAGTCAACGTTTTGAGTAGAGTTTAATTTGAAAGTTACAGTACAGAGGTCCCTAGTGATTGTGAAACCTTTAGGCACACTGTGGAGTAAGGAAAAAGCACACATATACATCCTAACTGTGAGGTTTGTGTTCCTCCTACAGACGGAATACTGGGGCCTCAGTAATGACCTGGCCGGCTGCAGACCTTGTGACTGTGACTTTGGAGGAGCCTTCAACAACAGGTAAAAAGATTTTTTATAATCTGTGTTTTGCTTTTACACACTAAGTGTTCTGTAAATTGCAAGTATTTAATTTAGATGTAAAAAGTGTCAACTGGACACGAACTGAGGCTGTGACTCATTCAGTCTGATGGTCTGTGCAGACAACAAAGAGACAGGAGATTTCAAGAACACCAGTAAAAGGCTGCCTACACATTGTTCTATTTGATACTTAAAGGTGCATGATGGAAAATGGCCAGTGTGACTGCAGGAGGCACCTAATTGGCCGGCAATGCTCTGATGTGCAGCCCGGGTATTTCTGTGCTCCGCTGGACTTCTACAAGTATGAGGCCGAAGATGCCACCGGACACTCTCCTGCTGACCCCGCACTGCCGGTGAGTGCAGCAGCATGGTGCCGTGTAAACCACTTATTCGCATTTCAGATCACTGGCTCATGTGTTGGCTTCAAAACAACACATTGTAGAATCTAACTTCAAAAACTTTCATTTTAAAAGCATTTTGTTTGAAGAAGCAAATATTGTAGAAAAATGCTGAGCTTACCCCAAACTGCAAAATGAGTAGATGCAAAATTCACTAAAAATCATGAGCTGGGGAGAGCTGGCCATTTGTAAAGTTTAACGAAGACCATTGTGCATGCATAAAGCTAGTACGTAGACATGTTTGTGTCCCATGCATGCAGCAGGTTTGAAATACTGATTGACGGTGCAGAGGTTATGTAACTGTCTTTCAAGAAAATGGTTGTGAGCTCAAATGTAAGTCAGATAAAACATGATTAGCTGCTGCAGGAAGACACATGAGGTATTAAAGGACACAAGCAGATCTTAGCAGAAGCCCTAAATCAAATTCATAAAAGCACTTAAAGATTTTAACCTAGGTTTATAAAAAAGGACTGCTGCTGATTACAGCTACTTTGTAGTTTCTGCATCTACTTACCCATTCAGGAGGATTTGATTGTGTGTGTAGAGTCACTTTAATCCACTGTAATCCAACTTGTAACCCCTCATAAATTTTCCCATGTAACCTTTCTGTTTGTGTAGAGAATAAAAGTGGAAAAAACAGTAACATGCTAGGCTTCACAGGCGCAGGTAGGCAGATTTATTTTTGTCTTTTTGTTTAGGTTTTTTTTTTTTTTTTTGGGGGGGGGGGGGGGGGGGGTTTTTGGTTGGGTTAT
>VURO01021312.1:22767-39211 GCA_015108175.1 Pelvicachromis taeniatus
ATAGATGATAGATAGATGGATGGATGGATAGATAGATGATAGATAGATAGATAGATAGATAGATAGATAGATAGATAGATAGATAGATAGATGATAGATAGATAGATAGATAGATAGATAGATAGATAGATGATAGATAGATAGATAGATAGATAGATAGATAGATAGATAGATAGATAGATAGATGATAGATAGATGATAGATAGATAGATAGATGATAGATAGATAGATAGATGATAGATAGATAGATAGATGATAGATAGATAGATAGATAGATAGATAGATAGATAGATAGATGATAGATAGATAGATAGATGATAGATAGATAGATAGAGAGAGAGAGAGAGAGAGATAAAATGTTATAAATATATATAAATGCAAAATTCACATTTGGAAAAAAAAACTAAATATAACCTTCTAAACTCCCCCACCCAGCCTGCGACTGCCATTCCGACGGTTCATTGAGCCATCAGTGTGACCCAGTTACAGGCCAGTGCCAGTGCAGACAAGGAGCCACTGGGCGGCAGTGCTCTGACTGCCAGCCGGGCCAGTGGGGCTTCCCCAGCTGCACCCCCTGTCAGTGTAATGGCCATGCAGACATCTGTGACCCCCGCACAGGAGAATGCAGAGACTGCAGGGACTTCACAGCAGGACATCTCTGTGAGCGGTAAGGAAAATTCAGTGCCACACTTTATGCTTAAGCTCCTTTGTCCGAGTGATCAAATTGAAGGCAAATCTTTTATCTTTATTTTTGTTCCAGTTGTATGGACACATTCTTTGGAAACCCAGCACTTGGATCAGGGGAGCACTGCCGGCCCTGCCCCTGCCCTAATAACCCCAACTCCGATAACTTCAATGCATTTTCTTGTCAGGTTGACCACACCTCTGATCAGATCATGTGTAACTGCAAACAAGGCTACACGGGTGAGCGCTCCCAAAGCAGTCATTATCCAGTTCAGTACATACTGGTTCATACAGGCCAGGTTTGACTGATTTCTTTATTGACTTTTGTTTGTAGCCATAGACAAAAAAAATATTATTCTCACAATCCAGCAATCTACTGTCAAGTAAATGAAAACGACTTTTAAAACTTATTGCACATCTTTATTCAAACTTTTCTCTTCTAGGTCTTCGGTGTGATCAGTGTGCCCCTGGTTACTATGGTAACCCAGAGCAGCCTGGCGGACAGTGCTTCCCATGTGAGTGCAGTGGCAACATAGACACCCAGGATCCTGAGTCATGTGACCCCAGGACTGGCGAGTGCATCAAGTGTCTGTACCACACTGACGGCCCGTCCTGCGCCCAGTGTCAGCTTGGTTACTATGGCAATGCTTTGGCCCATGATTGCAGACGTGAGTGATGATGAATTCACTGGATTCCACAATTTTTTTTAAAAATTAATAAAAAGGTGCAGAAGATGTGTTTTTTTTTCTCTGTGCATCTGTTCCTGTTCTTAGGCTGTACCTGTGTGACTGCTGGTACCCTCCAGTCTGCTTGCAGCGACGGACACTGTGACTGTGATCGGCAGACTGGAGCCTGTCCCTGCAGGGAGTATGTGGTGGGCCATAACTGTGACCAGTGTGCACCTCACCACTGGAACTTCGGTCAGAATCGGGGCTGTGAGCCGTGTAACTGCAACTCGCAGCACGCTATGGGAAATCACTGCAACATGGTGAGGAAGATTGCAAGCCTCTGTGTAAAGAGGGCCTCAGATGGCTTTTTAATATGCTTGTTGTGTACTTGTAGTGGACCAGTTTGTGTGCTCTTCAGTTCACAGGCCAGTGTCACTGTCACTCAGGCTTTGGAGGTAAACATTGCACCGAGTGTG
The DNA here is from genome assembly GCA_015108175.1 of Pelvicachromis taeniatus. NCBI lineage: Eukaryota > Metazoa > Chordata > Actinopteri > Cichliformes > Cichlidae > Pelvicachromis > Pelvicachromis taeniatus. The sequence goes on from VURO01021312.1 coordinate 24,596, forward strand.
AGCTGTTCCACTGGGGAGATCCACGTGAGCAGTGCCACGGTAAATCACACTGTGACTTTTATGAATGCCATGTAACGTCTTACATCACAGGTCACTTTTTCTGAGCGTGATGAGTGTGAACAATAATAATTCACAGTCATTCAATGAAGAATTTAATACATTTGTGTTCCACACATTCAGATTAAAAGGGATCAAGATAAATTGGACTCCTCTGATCCTGATGTATTTCTTCACCTTTGAACTGCTAAATCCATTAATCAGAAATAAATTTAATAAAGTTCTTATGTGTTCATCAACTCCAGATTCAGCCTTAGTCACAATCTGTATATTTATCAAACAGGCAGGATTTGTACTTTACTTTCAGGTGAATCTTTGCGAGAGGCAAAGATTGTATTCCTCCTCAAAGTGTATTCCTTTAAAATGCAAATATTAGGTGTGACATGATTATATGTTGAACTGTATTTACAATAATCACACAGTTTGTGACAGTCAGATTTAAAATCATCCTCTTCTAAAAATAAGCGCCACATTCACAAAGTCACCTGTGATGGGCTGTAATTCATTTATGTAATTCATCGTGTGAACAACATTTCAGACTGAGGTTGTTACAACAGTTAGAGTAAATACCAAACATTAGTACAGATTACAAGTTTTACTACTGTTTATGTGCATTGCCGCCATATTGGATTGTCAAGGGTTCTGTCACTCTCTGACTTGGAAGTCCAACTTGAGGGGGGGTGTTCCGATTTCCCACTTGAAATAGTATGAAATATAAGTGACAGTGTGCTTTTAAAGTCTATAGCTAGCAACATGCTAGCAAACATCTCTACTTCACATTTTTAAATCACTGATGAGCTCCACCAAAGCATGAACCCTACATGAACACGTTTAATAAATTTGGCAAAACTATTGGAAACTTGGATTAGTGTTGTACTGTGTAGCCAGGAGACACAGTACATAGGGACATGTTACATCAGTTACACATTACTTATGTATTACTCTAATACATCAAGAGATGTATTACTCTAATACATCAAGAGAACAAGGAGACACTGAAGGCTGAAGAACTGACGTGCTGTGTAATGACTGACTGCATGTCCAATCCACGCTTCACTAAGAAATATATTAGTTAAACGGTTAAATTATTCCTTCAAACAGATCCGCTTCTGTAACCAGAGCTGAGCATTTTGGGGTCTGAGTTTTAGGCATCTGCGGTTATCTTATATTTCTGAACAGTTGTGTTGATCCCAGCTGTGACTCAGTAAACCTTCCCTGCAGGTATGAAAAAAAGAAAAGATGCCATTAAATTGCAGACTGTCATTTCATTTCAAGACAATAATCAATAATATTGCGCTAACCGTTGAAAGGATACACCCTTCACCTAAATAACTACCTTAAGTCATTGCCCATTTTCTCTCGTTTCTCTTGTTCTCTCTTGTGTCTTTTCCTTGAAGACGTACAAAGGTAATGACACACTACCTCCTGGAAAGTGTTTCTTCTTGACACTACCCCGCAGTCATTCATCACTTTTGTCTTCCTTGGAAATTTGGGTCTTTTAATGTTGATGAGTTTACCGGCGTGTCCTTCTTTTCTCAAAATGATTTCTACAGCCGTAGTGTTCAACATCTCGCTATCTGGATTTGCTTTGCATTTTTGCACCCTGACAATCACATGGTAAGAAAGAAACAGCTCCCACTTGTCCATGAAACAGCTTTTGAGATAAGTGCCCAATTACATTTGAGCATTTGAAAATAGAGGACTGTGTATAAAAAATTTCTTGGTGGTTAAAATAATATTGTTCAACACGATGAATTTAACCTGACAGTTGCTTGTTTGTTTTGAGCCTATTTTGACCTTAAAACTTAAACTCAAGTGGAACTTATACCAGTCACAAAGCTGTGTTAACCAAACAAGAGACACATTTAAGACCTGCGCCAGGTCAGTTCTTGAAAAATAAACAGATGCAAATACAGGCCAGTATATTACACAACAGCGCAATCATTTTCAAAGTATTTTGTAGAGAGTGCTTTTATAATAAAATGTCATCTTCGCACTGGTTTTGTTCTATTTGTTTTCTTTGCTCCAATGCTTTTCTGTATAATTATTCCCAGTTTTGCTTTAATATAGCCTAGATGCGATATTAGTGATATGAGGTGTGGTTAAACGTATTGCATTTTGAAGTACTCTTTGTTTCTCTCTCCTGTATTTAGATTGCGGGTGTAACCCAGAGGGCTCACAGATGGCCCAGTGTGACAGATTAACGGGCGCGTGTGAATGCCGGGAAGGAGCCGCGGGACTGCAGTGCAATCAGTGCGCTCGTGGTTTCACCGGCGTCTTTCCAAACTGCATCCAGTGTCACCCGTGCTTCCAGCTCTGGGATGACGCCCTGTGCCAGATTAGAAGGGACCTGGATCACATACAATCCAGAGTGCAGGAGATCCTGATGGGTGGCATCACGCCGGGAGCCGGGGACGCACGCATTAAAGAGCTGGAGGGGAAGCTGAAGCAGGTGAAAGATCTGATCTATACGCAGGACAGGGACAGGGTCTACCAGCTGATCGGACAGAGCATCGATGACCTCAGGTGGGGAACTACCAGCATGTTGTTTGGTGTTTCTCATCAGCTACTTAAATTATATTTTAAGAACATCCTGTATGTGTTTCAGGGCTGAGATTGCCCTCACTGATGGGCGTCTGATGGGCATGGGCCAAGAGCTGAATACGACAGCACAAACAGAGAGGACACTCCGACACACGCTGGATAACATGGAGAAAGAGCTGCGGGACCTCAACACCACTGTGGCTGTCAAACAGAAGCTGCTGAATGAACTACTCAGCTCAGGGTTTGCAGGTAATTTGTTACCATCAGAGGCACAAATGAAAACCTTTGAACATGTCACATGAAACCTCACTGCTGTAAAAGCAGAAAGCAGACTAAATCCAGTAGCAGAGTAGGTTTTATACATTGCTTTTAAAAAGCTGCTGGTGTTTCTCACAGATCAGTTTGAGAAAGTGAAGAAGTACTATCAGGAATCCCTGCAGGCAGAGATGAAATGCAACGCTTCGGTGTTTGGTCCTATGAGTCCCGTGGAACAGTCCAATGAGACCCGAGAGCTCACAGAAAAGCTGCTGGATGCAAGTGAAGACAAGATCAACCGTGATGTGGCTGCTCAAAACAAATCACTCAGCGACCTACAAAAGAAAGCTCACGGCCTCCATAAGCAGGTCAATCACCTGAGCGACCAGGTAAGCAGTGTGTTATAATAAAAAATGTATGTTGGATCCTCGTGTTTTTTTTTTTATTTAATTAGTCTAAATTTTCTAATTTCACTAGCATGACCATGACCTCAGTTAGATTAGACAGCATTGATTGAAAGAGAATGGCACATGGAATAAGCAATGATCTAAGCCTGAGATGTGGGATTAGTGAAGGCCTCAGCGAGGAGTACTTCCAAGAGAGTGTATGAGGTGACATTTGTGAACTCCAGATACATTTTCTCCAATTAAAAGTATCCATACCAGAAAAGAAACGTATTCTGTCATTTTGAGGTGAAAACTGCCAAAGTGAAAATTAGATTAAACCTTACACATTAGGCATCTTATGTTTTAAATTCCCAAAAATGTGAGTTTTCTTAGTAATATTGACATGTTCTACCTGTTAAAAAATATGCATAATCCTCACTGATGTGTTTTTAAGCATGCAGCATGCCAAGTTTGTTCATGAACACTGTGTCGAAAATGTTGGAATTGCATACTTGAGTCTGGCAGTGACCTCTAGTGGCACAAGTCAAATCAGCTCATGGTTAAAGGATTAAGTAGAAATAGAAAATGGCTTTCCAACACTGATTGGTGAGTATGTTTTAATTGTGACAGTCCCTGATAAGCAAAGGTAACAGCACTGGTCATTTTCTTTTTTCTTTTTCTTTTTTACAAATCTACAAGGATGCACAGCTTTAAAAAGATTATTTAAGATACATGGCATTTTTGTCATGTATCATATTTTTACGAATGCATGTGCATATTACAATTCCACTGCAATGCTTTGCTGATGGTAGCATGGTAAATGGTAAATAAATTAAGATATTTCCAGTGAGTCTGAGAATGCTTACACACGTCTGTAGTCTCCAGTGACGACTGTAGGGGAGCTCAATACTTATTTTTACACTATATTTTTGTTTGCTTGTTTACAGCACTTTGCAATAGTGAAATAAAAATGTTTGTTTTTGGTTTTTCTGTTGATAACAAAACATTTCAATTTTTTATTTATCAAATTTGTTTTATCTTGACAAAACTGCATTTAAGTCTTGCTGTCCAGAGTTGATGGTTCCGCTTGAAATGTCTTATCCCACTAGCTCAGTCAGTGCATGTTGCTGTCTTTAAGGTGTGTGGTGGTCACAGCAACAACAATGGCAGTTGTTCAGACAGTCGGTGTGGTGGCACCGGCTGCCGTGACGATCAGGGAAAACGTGTATGTGGAGGAGTGGGATGCAGCGGGACCGTGGGCGCATCTGTAGCTGCTCTGAATGATGCCAGGAATGTTACAAACAGTCTGAACACTGCCAGTAAGGAGCTGCAGAAAGTCTCCAAAAAGGTGCTCACAGTATGACAGTTTAGCCTCATATGATGGAAAAGTTTCTTTGACCTGACTCTTGATTCCTTGTGTCCAGCTCCAGGACATAGCTGCTCTGACACAAAGCTTGAAGAACCAGACAATAAACACGCTGAAAAAAGCCAACAAGTTGAACAAGGAGCTTAAAGAAAGCAATAAGAATCTGACAGAGTTCATTGAGAAGATCAAAAACTTTCTCACTGGTATGTGGATGATATTGCTTCAGAGTCCAAATATAACTTGATGCTTCCTGCATTTGCACTCCTTTTTTCCCTGTCCTCTCTTCTACTGCCCAGAGGAGGGCGCCGACCCAGAGAGCATAGAGAAAGTGGCTCAGGAGGTCCTGTCGATCACACTGCCACTGAACAGGACCCTTCTGGACAAAATGATCATGCAGATAAAGGAAAGCCTTTCCAACATCAGCAATATTGAGGGGATTGTCAATCAAACAACACTGCACACCAGTAAAGTCAAGGAGCTTCTTGACAAAGCTAAAGCAGCCAAGTAAGTAATCATTTTTGTTTTGTTTTGAAATTAAGGACCACATTTCCCATAAGCCAGCTTGCTCAAAGTGAAACTGTGACTGCATATAAAAGATGAATATAGCCTTCAGCAGAAGGCAATTAATAATCCCACTGGAGCACGAGGAACTGGGACTGTTGTAGAGGGCTGCACCAACAAGCTGAACGCTGCTCACTATTAATTTGATCTCTTTATATGTTTTTTGGTGCCCCCCTCTACAACAGCCCTCTAAAACTCTCCTGCTCCTGCCACCCCTGCTCCAAGGCTATGTTTGTTACACCTATATTCTGTGGCTGCACTATTATCATCCACACCTTACAACCTGGCAGTGGATTTGCCATCATTCCTGAGGCACTCCTCACTCTTGATGTCTGGTAGTGGTTAACACATTTGTTTTTTTTTCCACCCTTAATAACCACATTTTTCTGTGTCTCAAGTTTGAATTTTTGGTTTCTGATATTGTCTTTCCTGTTGTTATTAAAGTTCAAATAGGATATCCACCCATCTATCCTTTTTCTCTGGGTTCGGCTGGTAGCAGGCAAAACATGGCATTAATTAAATGCACTGAACATGCATTTATTAAGCAGAGCTCTAGGAAAAACATTTTCTCTCTGACTAATTTTTGGCGTTATTGTGCAGGAGCCGAGCAGAGGAAGTGAAAGACATGACCAATAATACCAAGGAGGCGTTAAAAGCGTCTGAGGAAGCCATAGAGAAAGCAAAGGCTGCCCTGAAAGAAGCCCACAACAACCTGAACAGCACAAGGAACGCTACTGCTGAGGTACAGCATCCTGGAAGATTGTCTTTTGTGTAAATGTACAGGTTTCACATATTTTCGGTCATCTACCTGTCCATTGAGCACTTTAGTTCATTTCATTTCAATTTTATTGATATAGGACAAAATCACAAAAACAGCTACCTTAAGGCGCTTTTATATGGTAAGGTAAAGATACAATAATGGAGGGACAACCCCATCAGACGACTCCTTGCATTCAAGTGCTTGGTGACAGTGGGAAGGAAAAACTCCCTTTTAACAGAGAGAAACCTACAGTAGATGGGTGAGAGATGTGAGACAGGAAGAAAGACACACTGTGGTTCCCATAACTCTTAACTTCTTCATGTCTTATATTTTCCAGGTGGAGGGAAAGCTGGTGCGGCTAGACGCCAAGCAGATGGATGTCATGATGCGTTTAACGAACCTCTCCAAGGAGGTGGAAGCTCTGAAGAACAAGACGGATCAGAACAGACAGATGGCAACCGAGGCTAAAGCACTGGCTGACAATGCCACTGACCTTGCATCTTCACTGGAGCAGGTGAGGCTGTTGGTGGAGTTTGGACCAAAATTATAGAAGAAATAAATATTTTCTTTAAAAAATCTTAAAAAACATGATTGCATCATCTCCCAGAGCCTCAACGACACAGAGAAACAGTATCGTGAGCTGCAGATGAAGATTGAATCTCTTGGTGGGGTGTCTGGAGGTCTGAAGGACATCAACCAGAAGGCCAAAGATCTCAAAAAGGATGCAGAAGACCTCCTCAACAAAGCCAGCAGTGGGATAAGACAACTGGACGGTAAGTGCATATGGCTGCTCTCAGTGTTCTCTGTGTTCTTTAGGTAAGCAGCATGGAGCACATTGTGACCATAGAAATCACCTGTGAAGAAGTCTCCAGTGTTAAACTACCACAGTTTAAATAATGTGCCATTGCTCATAGCATCCAAAAGATTCTGTATTAGATGGCACAGTCATGTAATACAGCTCCTGCCTTATGCTAAAATATGGATAAACTGCAGCTATTACTGCAGCATTTGAAGATTCATTTTAACAGATGATGTCACCGATGAGGATGAAGATGAATATAGTTACACCGTTAATATTCATAAAATATTCTGAGGTAAAGACCAGTTCCTTTCACAGGATCAGTGGATGTGTTGTAACAGGCACTAAATGACCAAAAGTACAGGGCTGCTCACTGTGATGGAAACAGAAACAATCATGTTATATGTGGGCGGGATAGAAATGCAGAGAAACATTATAGTCATCATTAAAAGCATCGAAATAAAACATTCAGTTAAAATCTGTGAAAATCACGTGAGCATTTCTACCTTGGAACTAGTTTGAAGTCCAGTATTAATTTAGGATAGAGCTATTATTGATACGTTCATTGTTTACTGTAGGGTTTAACAATCGCATCTCATCTGCAGGTTTGGCATAGAGTTTTTCTCTAAGCAAACAACTAACTTCTAGAGCTTTGTAGTAGGTCATGGGCATGGCTGTAGATCGACCTTTCAGCTGTGCCTTTTGCCCATGCTGTTACTTCAACCTGTCTCGCGCCCCCTGTGATTGCAGAACTTGAGAAAATGTTCAAAAACAACGAGCTGCGGATGGAGATGCAGCGCATAGAGTTGGACGAGCTGAAAGAAAACGTAACTATTGTGCGGGACAAGATCCGGGATCAAGTGCAGGATTACAACAACTGTCAGTGACGACGCCTCCTGCGTGTCATCAGCTGCTGTAATAGAGGAGAGTTAGAACTGCTGTTGTGACTGGAACAGAGAAAATTTGTCACCCATGAAAATAAAATGCTGCTCTGGAGGTTCCTCCATTCTTTCACTGGTATTTCAAGTTTTACACATTACCTGCAAGTGTTATGTCACAGAAATGCCTTCAACTGTCCATGTACTGTTTGACTCCTCAGTATCAACCCTGCCCCGGGTGGTGTTCATGTATTTAAGCTATTACAATAGGCGGATAACCTGTGGAGAGCATTTATTTCACTCTATAGCCAATAATAACTGATCGAATTGATTTACTGTATACGGAAAGACTATATCAGAGTATGTTATCAGAATGTTACCTTTACCAAATGTGCTTTCAAGATGTTGTGTGTTTATGTGTCATTTGACCACATTAGTGTGGGGTGTACACACTGACATTCCTATTAAAAATTTTGAAAGTAATATTTGTGCTTTTTCTTCAGTTATAATGTACAAATATTCATATAAGCATACACTGTGAGGTGTTATGATGCAGATAAAGCAAATTTGCTACACTTTATGTAAATGCATCATATTTGTGTGAGACTGTGTCTGCAATATTTACACTGTTAAGCAGTTATGTTGCTTCAGTGTTTTGCTACATGGGGGAACTAAATACACAGTTAAGTGTATAAGTTCAGTCCCACATTTGTCTCTCTCTGCCCACAGCCTTCATCTCTCTTCACCACCTCCCCAAAAACAGCGTCTACACTCTGTTACACTTAATAGAGCTCACCCATTATTAATGCCATTAGGTAATAATGATAGCCACTTTACCAGCCTATTAAATGCCTGGCACAAATGACAAAAGGTCATTTACCGCTCCGGTTTTTAAACATTTCACTTTAAACTAAACACAATGACTCAAAGCGTGAAACAAGGCACTGGTGATGGGCCTGCACTAGCAAGCTGTCCACCAAATCTGCATCTTGCCAGGCCTATGGAACATTTTAGTATAATTTAGCTGAAGGTTTTGTTTTGCAGCTAGACTGTTTGTGTTCTGTTTTGTTTTTCATATGCACGTTGTTTTCAAAAGCTGCAGATTCAGGATTTTTTCAGCTCTAAAAACCAAACTGCACGCTGCTTATTCCCAATCAAGCATCACGCATGATGCTTGATTGGGAATAATCAAGCATCATGATTATTCCCATCATGATGGGAATAGGAGGATTGAGGATTTTGTGACAAAAGAGCCAGCGGTTTTCCTTAGGAGTTAGGAGGAGAGCAAAATGTATCTCAAAGGGGACGCTGATGTCTGTTTCATTTGTCAAGTTGCCAGAAACTGCAACTTCAAGTCAATGGTGAAGTTGAGATAGTTGAACTACACATCATCTGATACATCCATACACACGCATCATTTTATTGGCTAACTGTAACTGTGCTGGGGGTTGCTGGGTGGTTTCTGCCAAGTCATTAGTTGAAGGATGTGTTTACAGGCACAAATCTTTGAAGTTTAATGGGCTTCAAATGACATGAATGTTCAAACTGAACACTTCTGTGTGAGAGTGCAGCATGCCAAAGATGAAAAAACAAAATCAATGCTAGTATGTGTGCAGTGAACTTTCACCAAATACTGGTTCTTCATTTTCATTTGTTTTTAGTGTCAGGGATTTGTTCTCAGTATGAAATGCCTAGTCTCTCTTACGTGTGGCATTGGATCCTGGTCTCTGACAAAGAGCTCTGTCCTGCAGCAGCTCGGGGAATGTGTAATATGACAGAGATTTATAGCAAGCATTGTCCTGGACGACCATCTGCCAGCAGGGAAACACTGGTGCACATCAGACCCAGTTATAACTACACATTACTCCCATGTGAAATGATCCACATGTTCAATACAGTGGATTACATGAAGTCAACAGCTTTAACTCACATAAGATTGATTCATTGCACCAAACTTAATTTCGATGATCTTTCTTATCATAACTATGAGTCACACCGTGCGGTCCACCTGCGTGGCTGGACTGGTGCTTTCAAGCTTGGATCTGTGATACCGCGCGATCACGGCTGTTCATTGGATTAAATCAAAGGGAATCCAATCCATCCGGCAGTGAGCGCGCATTCCTGCTCACGGGGACAGAAAGGGGGCTCGTTGGAAAACATGCGGCGGGTTTCTGGAGGGAAACTTGATCCAGGAATTACTTTAAATCCACTTTGCTTTAGCAGGGTTTGTTTTTTTTTTTTCACACGGCACCATTACATACATAGAACCATCTTGAGAAAGTGAACTACATAATAAAGTAGCTTTTGTGTCGTCCAGGTATGTTAACAAACTGTTAATAAAAAGTACGTAAATCAGCCAAATAAACAATAAAATCCTCCCTCAAGCCAATAGACCTGTTATACTGTCTTATTCATTTCAGCCACAGATCCAGTATTTAAACCTATAAGGACACACCTTCGACTTTTCATACATTTTGAAATTGGGTTATTTGGAGACCTGGGATTTACATTTGCTTATCACTAAAACACTTTGAGTCATCTTCTGTTGTATAGGGTACAAATAAAACAGACGTGACAGTCATGGCAAAACGACTTGTATTGTGCTAGTGTGGATCCAGTACCAACACCTATGGACCCACCTCTAGAACTACCCGTCCTGCTCTGGAGGACAGTAACAATTCTGGCAGGTGTAACTTCTTTGACCCACTCTACCACCTGAGCTACAGCCACCCCATAATAATAATAATAACAATAATAACAATAATAATAATAATAATAATCCCACAGAGGGAAATTTGGTTGTAACAGCAGCAAAGAGACACATACACTAACAGAACAAGACACAGAACAGAAACACACAATTTTTACAGATATAGAGTATTTACACAGCAGGGTACTGGAAAATGTATAGATAATTAAGAATGTAACTGAGAGAAAAAATAATGTGCAAGTGCAAAAATAATGTGCAACTTATAACAGTGGTAGGTAATAATAGGTTTCGTGAAGAGGTTTCCCCTCTCCTCCTTCACTGGTGAAACATCAATGAATAATACAGTATAACAGGTCTATTGGCTTTCTTTCCAAACTCCCTAAAAAACGAATTTAAAGAAAAACCTTCAGTGTTCTTCATCTGCCCACTGAAGGAATCGAACTCGCGACCCACGGATTTGGCCCACTTGAGTACGTATTAAGAAACTCCGCTCCAGTAAATCCGGCCCGGGGTTTCCCAGGCAGAGACGCAGGAGCAGAAGAACTGCTCTGCTTCGCTTCTGTCCGGGAACTCCGCAACAAGTGGACGAAGAGAGCCAGCAGAGAAGGAAACGTTGGAAACCCGACACAAACGGTGAGGAGATTTAAGGTAATGCGTATGATTAGTTCATGTCCGAAATAAGAGACAAGCAGTTATATTTAGCTTGCTGGATAGTTGAAAGCAGTTTATACTTTTTTTTTCTCCTCTAGTGAAGCGGTTTAAACAGAACAGAGTGGCGCACGGTGATTTAAATAGTAGAAACAGTGAGTGGATGACAAGAAAAAGTCGGTGAAGGAGTCCTGGTTGTGCTCTGCGCGTTATTTGTTGGTCATCAATTGAAAAAAAAAAAAAAAACAACGCTTCACTTTTAACACATTTTAACTGACACTTTTTCTAAACGCTAATTTTGCAGTAACAGAAAAACCGCATTAAATGTGCGTGTCACATGACTTTGTTGTTACTGTGTGTGTCTAATGATGAGTGTGTCGCGTGTGGCAGGTTGCTGCGGCCCTGCGGGTGGATGCGCGCTCAGAGATGCGAGCCTCGGTTGCGGTGCTCCTCTGCGGTAAGTAACCTGCACACCCTTTGAAGTCATTCCGTGTTTTCTGCTCTATAACAAACCCTCAGAAGCGATTCACTGAACGGATATGGCGGCTATCGAGCGACTTCAGGTCACCGGGCATGCTTTGATTAGCCTTTGGAAGATGTGCAGCTTTGTTAATCCTGTAAATGTTGAGTTCAAAGACTCGCGGGACCTCTACCGAATACAGCATTATGTCAGTGAGGTGAGAAGATGTGTGTCATGCGCTTGGTTCAAAAACTCCCTCTCAGTGAGAATGCGCTGTGATCAGCACAGTGTTCACTTGTCATGATGGAAAACAGGGAAGAAGACTGCTTTGCAAACTCATTCACAGCGAGCAAAAATAGTCAAGAATCAAGAACTTTTCTTTTTTTTTTTTCAAAGAGGCTTACACTCAAAAAGATTTCTCTAAGCCTGGTTGGAGTCAGAAACTATACCAACGCACTATCAGAAACAGTAGTCTGGATGTGAGGTCTTTTACATTTCCCTGAGCAGAGATAAGATAGCTGGTGTTTCTTTTTTAAGGGCCCCTGGTGCCTTCAGGGCCTCAGGGGTCGTCTGTCTGTGTCTCTGTCTTTCTCTGGGTGGTGTTAACGTCTTTTATGGTCCTCCTAAAACAGCCCGGCTGAATCCGCAAATAGAGACACCCACTGCACACATCTAGCGACTACTTTCTGGATGTAAATGGTAAACACACACATTTATAGAATGTGCCTCACTCACCCATGTGCGCACATTCACACTTCAATAAGTTTATCGGGAGCTACTCAGGGTTAAGTATCGTGCCAAAATGTCCTTGGGCAAGATACAGGCTGGGGCAGCCAGGGATCAATTGGTAGATGACGTGGTCTGTATCATTTCTAAGTAATCTTCTAGGTGGATGTGTGTGTGTGTGTGTGTGTGTGTGTGTGTGTGTGTGTGTGTGTGTGTGTGTCCTGTATCGAATGTGTGCAGCAGTAAAGCTAAGAACTGAATACAAACACGTATCTAATTTAAATCTCTTTTCATTGCATCCTTCATTTGTTTAATGCAACTTACACGCGGGCTCCAGTCCAAGCCGAGAGGTCGTGAGCTAAACCTGTATTTCACTGATAACCTTCAGTAAATGCATTTGAATGCGTTGCTCCTTGCAGCTAGAAGCCAGTGTGCTTCAAAGTGTATGAGCGCCTGCTGTCAGGCCTCACTGATCAAATCTGCAGCTCTTTGTGATGGCTGACAGAGCGTAGTGGGAGGTTACAGGACTGAAGTTCTGTCTTTACATTTTTGCTACTTTGCTGTTGCTAGTCTTAATCTCTCAGAGTCACATCAGAATAAACTGTGCAGGACAATTTTTTTTTCTTTGTAAATCCGTCTGAATTCAATAATTCTTTACCCTGACATGTCTTGCGTTTGTCCTGCCGGATAGCTCGCTTACCAGTTTGCTGCAACATCGGTCCTCAGAATCATCACTCATGTGCTTCCCTGGAGAGAATCTTGTTGCGGTGGATGGATGTCGGCAGCAGGCCACAGTAGTAGTTCTATTCAAGAGATCCACTGATGAGCAGAACAAGGCCTGCTGTTGGCAGCCGCACCACAAGAACATGGAACAACCACGCTCGTGGTTCATGGACAGGAGAAACAATTACAGCAAGCAATACTTTGCAGCAATTTCACTTCACACGGCAGACCTGTGTGTGTGTGTGTGTGTTGTTTAAAGGTATGAGTAGAAAATGTAACCATGCAGGTAAAGTGTAGGTCAGAGATGATTCTCAGTTTTCCCATTCAGTAAGTCAAAAAGGAAAAAGCAATAAAGAGGGCTATAAATATAATTCAACAAAAATTCCTGGCAAAACAGTTTTTGGGACAGTTCACACTAAAGTGGGAAAGAAGTCAAGACATCAGAAGGCAGAGAGATGGAAATGAAACGGCGCAAGGTTCAGTTTAGTCCAGCCATGGACTGTGGACTTAACCCTGCAGGGGATTGAAGCCATGTTTTATCTTTAAGCAGTTAACAGCACTCAAATCCAAATGTAATGATGGCGTTCTGTCAGTTAAACCTGATCGAGCCACAGCCAGCGCACAGCTCATGAAACAGATTAACAAGAGCTTTCAACACGTCAATTACCGACAATTAAAAGCAAAAAATACATCTCTGCTTCTGGGCTAATCTTCAGCGCTGCATGCTTTCAGGAATACGATTAAAGGTGACGTTTTCAGGAGCTCACCGGCTTCAGCTAAAGTTTACTAAATGACTTGGACAGTTAAACGATTAAAGTGGGGGAACTCTGATTTGACAAATGGCTCATAAGGAAGAGGAAGCTAACCCACAGACAAACATACTGCCTACTGACCGAGTATGTCAGTAGGCTTAGGACCTATTGTGCTCATTTATAGCGCAATAGGTCCTTAGACTCTAATAGAGTAGCTTTGCATTCACAGTTCAAAACAATCTTTATGGTCAAACTCTCAGTGTTAGCATCTGGAATACGTAGAGAGAGAAACCTCCTGCACTGTCATTACTAACATGGGGAGGTGTCCATTTTAATGTCTCTGAGGATGAGCTGTGAGGTCAAGGGTCAATTCCAAACCCACAGGTCAAAGGAGGGGTTAATTGGCGTGTGTCATTATGTGTGTGTGACAAGAGAGAGAAAGGACTCAGCCTGATCACAGGGACAAAAGAGTCAGCCATCCCTTCACTTTTCTCTTCTTTTCTTGTTTCTTTCAACTCCAGTTAGAAGTAGGAACCACAGGAGGAACCCGACAATATGTGTTGGTGGAGCGCAGATAACCTCTGGCAAAAAGGCCGGTTACCTTTAGACACCTACCTTTAGTCTGTCTGCGATTCCTTAGTATTCCAAACCATTTCAAGTGCAGTTAAAGGAGGCACCAACTCATCGTTACTTTAGGAACGAAAGTCAGGAACTGGGAATAAGGAAGAAAAGAAAGGAAGCAAACCTGAACATAAAAAAGGGATCTGGGTTGCCTCATTGCACAAAGTAAATCTCTGTAATACACCTTTCTTGCAGGTTTATGTGTGTAGGAATGTGGCTTTTTTGAACTGCTGACACCCTCCTCGTGTGTGTGTGTGTGGGTGTGTGTGTGTGTGTGTGTGTGTGTGTGTGTGTGTGTGTGTGTGCAGGTGAGAGCTGGTTAGGCAGTGGGAACGAGAGAGTGTGTTCCCAAAGCCTTTGTAAGCGACAG
>VURO01021313.1:0-10809 GCA_015108175.1 Pelvicachromis taeniatus
AAACATATTCCAACAGTTCACAAATAATGCCGTTCCCAATTGTGCTCCTCCTTTCCTCCCGAGTGTCTCCTTGTCTGTGGTAGCCCAGTGCACGAGTGGTGCTCCCCGAAACTTCTCTCCGCCCGACTCTCCTCGAGAGGAAGTAAAAGACCAGAAAATTACAGTTAGCAGGTTTGGTTCTACTTCTACTACGGTTGCTGCTGGTCGTAGATGACAGCTGATTGGAAACAGCTGGCCAAGTGATGAGATGCGGGAGGACCGCATCTCATCACTCGGCTGCGCGGAGGAACTTCCGTGTCGAAGGTGGCCCGGCTACTATTGGAGATCGGCATCTATTTGTCGTGACATGTTTTCAAACCGGCGTTAATTAGAAACTGGCGTCAATAAGAGACAGACCACAATTAGAAGATATACGGTAAGAGAGTTCAGGCTAAAGAACGTAGGTGGTCACACTAAGTGTTGACTGTCAAGCTTATTGGAATTGAACAAAATCAGTTTTTGTCCTGTGTTTTCCAAGCAAAATACACAACATTGTAAAAATATTTTCCCAATACATATCAAACCGTTTCTTCTCACATTACTGTGGATCGATAGACAAATAGTGTGAAATAAGATGCTCTTTGTCTTCAACTCAAGCACTTAAGAGTGGGATGAGTGGAAACCTATGCCAGCGTAAGTGCAGGTGAAAAAACAGACTGTACCTCCAACACTTTCTTTGATTTGACAGAAGCCTGCTCTAGTTGTCGATACATTTATCAGTCTTGTCACTGTGTCTCAGTCTGTCGGTGAAGCCTAGTACGTGTTCAGCCTCTGTGTAATAGGCTGAATCCTATTGCTTTTGAGAGACAAGTAGAAACTAACTAACTGGAGTCTGAAACTTCAATAAAGCAGAGCAGTGCTGGATCACATAGCTATGACAAAATGCGCTCTGAATGTCCCAGATTGTTCCAACTGTATTTAACATATGAATTGTTTTTGTTTTGTTTTCTTAAATCGCTTGTGGTGAAAATTTAGGTGGCGTGCTTACAAAATATATCATCCTGGTTCGAGATGTTGCTGAAGGCAAGATGGCTGTAAAACCTCCTAAATATCATTTGAGATGTTTGATTTTATTTACCTGACTGATCACAGCGCTCTCCATTTCACTCCATCTGTCTGATTCTCCCCATCTTTCCCTCATCTCTCACTGTCATCGTCTGCGCTCATACCTCTCAATTGTCCCTTTACTTCATTGCTCTTCATCTACCTCCACATCTCATCTCTCACCCCACCACCACCACCACCACATCGCTCCATCTTCTTTCCATTTATATTTCTACAATTTTTTTCACATCTTTGCTTTTGCATCATTTTTCAATCCTGTTATAACTTTGCTCATATCTGTCTTTCTCCATCTGTCATTCCCCGACCCGCTCTTCTTCTGTCTTAATCGTTACATCTTTGCATTGACTTCTCCCTATCATTTCTCTTCATCTGTTTATTTCACCCCCCTCCAATCACTCTCCTAATCACTCTTTTTCTCTCTGTCTCCCCTCCGCAGCTGGTATTGTTCGGAAAAAGCAATGGTGTGAGATGGTGCCGTGTTTGGAGGACGAGGGTTGCGACCTGTTAGTCAATAAATCTGGCTGGACTTGTACGCAGCCCGGAGGCCGAGTTAAAACCACTACGGTGAGTTCAGGCCGTCTTTCAGTGCCTCGGGTTACACAAAACCACTCACAATCTGGTCAGTGTGCTTAGAAAACCAGCTGTACTGTAAAACCAAACCAAGGACACATTTTGTGAAGTTTCTATTTAAACAAAATAACAGTGATTAAAAAGTAAAGGTTAAGAGACCATTTTGACCAGCTGACCCATTGTACAGTACAATTTTGTTCCCAATAAATGCTCTGATCTTGAAGCATAGCAAAGCCATCTCATATCACTATTTTCAGCCTCAATTATTTGGCTTGAAACATTTTTACTGTTATTGACATTAGACGGTGATTGTGTTACTTCTGAACCTTCAAGATTCTGGGTTTTTAATGCATGAAACGCATGAAGTTTCAATTTTACAACGCTATTTTATGGATTTAAAGACTAGAAAAAATTTAATAATAGTGTTATATATTCTATTAGTCAATCCACTTAACACACACACTGCTGCTGTAGCCCATCTGGTTCAAGGTTCAACATGTTATGTGATGTACATACCTTGGTTTACAACGATTGGTTTTTTTGAGTAACTGCTGCCTTCCTTTCAGCTGAAAGCAGTCTGGTCGTCCTCTTCTGACCTCTGGCATCAACAAGGCATTTTCACCCAGAGAATTTTTTTTTTGTCTGACCATTTTTGGATTCTCTGTAAAGCCTAGAGATGGTTTGCGTTGGCACCAGCACCAACAAACCAGCAAACATTCCAAGTTCAAAGCCTCTTAAATCACCTCCAACAGGTGATCTATACAGTGTCCACCTACCTAAATGCATTCTCTATTGACTTGTGCACTGTGTCAGTTTTTTGTGCGAGTTTTTTGAACTTTGAAAAATCATTCAAAGTTGCTACCTATACAAACTGATTTTAGATAAGCTGCTGAATAGAAAACTGACCTGGTAGGACACATATGTGGACACTGGTAAAGCGATAGCATTAGATAGGGTGGTGACCTGAAACTCTGTGTAGCAAGCATTTGTATGAAGTGAGATACCCACACGTTTTACTCTACCATATTTCTATACATTAAGCTGAAGTATTTTGACAGAATGCAGGTTTACATTAAAGTACAAGGTCAGTCACTCAGAGAAAATGAGTCATTTTGCATCGCTAACTACAGCAATGCTTGATAGTAAGATTAGCAAGTAGGATGTAAGTTAGCTGGTAGTTAAATATAGTACAACACATCTCTTCTCTTAGAAGGTTACAAGAAGCAGTTCTTGTACACGGTCCCTGAGAAATTAACATAACACAAAATACGATACAGCTAACATTAGCAAAGGACACTGAAACAATGCTTTGCTTAAGCCATGTTGGCTAACGTAAAGGAAGCTTCTAAACATGTATTACCATCCATCCGTAGCCGCTTATGCTTTTTAGGGTCGCTGGAGCCTATCCCAGCTGTCTTGGGGCGAGAGGCAGGGTACATCCTGGACAGGTCGCCAGTCTGTCGCAGGGCTAACATACATAGACAACCATTCACACTCACTCCCGCATTCACACCTGTGGGCAATTTAGAGGGTTTTTTTTTCCAATGAACCTATCCCCACAAATTGCATGTTTTTGGACTGTGGGAGGAAGCCGGAGTCCCCGGAGAGAACCCACGCAAACACGGGGAGAACATGCAAACTCCACACAGAAAGACCCCGGCCTGATGGTGGAATTGAACTCAGGACCTGCTTGCTGTGAGGCAACAATGCTAACCACGGCGCTGCCCATATATTACCTTATTAGATTTTTTTTTTGTACCGTCGGTCACAGATAAACTTTATAAAAAAAAAAATACTACAACATATCTTTGCGGTTTCAAATTTGTCAGCCCATTTCATTCACTTTCAGCTAGTTAATGTAATAACAAAAATGTTTTCAAATTGAACAGTGTTATTTCATAGTTTGATAGCTCTTTGGCAAGAGCTATGAACATGGAATATAAATATACAAGTTGTATACATACAGTCATTTTAGCTCATTTTAAACTAATATGGAAACCATGTAATATATTTATACATGCTAGGCAACTGGAATATACTAAAAATTTTGGCCAAATGTCGACGTTGTCCACTGGTGTTGATGTTGGGCATCTAGAATAATATTAAACATACAGTACTGAGCAAATGTTTTAGGCAGGTGAGAAAAAAAGCTTTCAGAAATATAACAGATCGTTTATTGGCCTCCAAATGTATTTTGCAGCAGGACAACGACCCCAAACATACAGTTAAAGTCATTAAGAACCATCTTAAGCTTAATAAAGAAGTAGTAGTAGTACTGGAAGTGATGCTATGGCCCCCACAGAGCCCCGATCTCAACATCATCGAGTGTGTCTGGGATTACATGAAGAGACAGAAGGATGTGAGGACGTCCACAGAAGGTCTGTGGTTAGTCCTCCAAGATGTTTGGAACAAGCTACCTTCAAAAACTGTGCAAGTGTACCCAGAAGAAGGCAAAGGGTGGTTACACCAAATATTGATTTGATTTAGATTTCTCTTTCTCATTCACTGCATTTTATTGATTGAGGAAAATAAATGTTTAACACATTTTTGAAAGCATTCGTTCTTTACAGCATTTTTCTCCACACCTGCCTAAAACTTTTGCACATCACTGTACATCATAAAAGCGTTGCCTGCTGTGAGTGGAAACCATGTTGGCCATAGTGAAACCCAACACTAAAGGCATGAACAGTGACTTGAAAGATGCTAAAACGATACATTAGAGCTAAGGAGAAAATTACAGGGAGGCAAGATAGATGGTCATTACAGGCAACAATCTTTTGTATTATAAATGGACTGTTCATCATATATTGTATATATTATATAAATTATTCATTAGTGCAGCTCTAACCAACTCACTTAGGTAATGCAAGAAAATGAATTCATCATCCTTGTTGCTTATTTGCAAAAGTGATGTAGCCCTGTTTAGCATAGCCATTTAAGCTCCGTTTTAGCACCTGTTTCCAGATTGTACTTGACAAGATTTCAAGTGCAGTCTGGAACCATTTCACAGCCTCCTGAAAATGTTTCTTTTCACCCTCCCTGTCTTCAGCTCATCTCCAAACTGAACGCGCTTTGTTTACTTCCTCGATGTCAGCAATTAGCTTAAATTAGGGACGCTCTTACTGTTAATGACGGCAGCAGATGGGAAGCCACGGCTTCTACTGGCTAAGATGACACCCATTCATTCACCCGCCCGTCCTCTACACCTCTGCATCCAGCCCTCCGAGTCTCCTCCTCTCCACTTCACCCTCTATTCCACCCCTCCTTTCTCCCTCCTTACCCAACAAACACCGTCCTCCCATTGATTTCAACCCTCACATCTGCTTTACAAGAAGCATAAACACTGTTGCTCTCCCGCCTGTACTCGCGAAGTCTATACTGTGGCAATTAAAGAGCTCTCGCTTGAGAAACATGTTACGCAACACACATAACTGCCCTATCTGTGAATGTCAATGCGTGAACACCGAGGACCAGCGGCGCATCATTAATGCATCTGTCATGATTTAGTCATCAGCTGACTAACTTGTTTGTTTTCTCAACAGAAAGGAATAAACACGTAAATACAGAATGCATAAAATATAAAAAATGCTGAATGGTTTGCTATCAGGTTTCCTTCCTGTGTTGTGAGTCATGTGCGTCTCCCCGTGCCCAGACACAAACCCTAATGTTAACCCAGTTGCGGAGACTGCAGCGACAGCCGTTACAAGTTCCACCTACAGTGTAGCTTGTTATCTGGGCAGGTTATCATACACACATGCTGCATGCACACATACTGCAGCTGTAACATTTATTATACATGTCAGATCAAATATTATACGGGGTGTTGCAAATCTTGGCGCTCACAGTATGATCGAAAGGCTAATGGCATGTGCATTCAGACGTGCGTGCTAACGGGCTCTGACTGATGACTGCTGTTGTGGGTTTTCCGTACCGGTATCCGTGACCGTGTAGCCCTACTTTATTGCACAGAGTAGCCCTGCATGCTCTGGCCTACATGTACTTTTCTTATCCTGCTCGGGATGTCACTCAGTGTAGTTCTCATCGGCTTACAATATGCAGGATGTGACAGGTATTTCGTGCTCGCTTCATTGGCTACTTTAAACTTGGTGACAGCCAGTCAAATGGCTGGACAGCTATGCGCACTCATCTGTGCCTGTGTGTGCTGTGCGTGTGTGTGTGTGTGTGTGTATACACGTGGGTTCTACCGGCTTTCACTGTCAGGGAGCATAATAACTGGCAACAAGCAGACTCGGGTCATTGTTTAAAACTCTTCTTAAAATGTATGAATTTATTTGATGGCAGGACCGGCCTCCTGGGACCAGCACCTTCAAACTCAGTCAATTCAATTCAATGTTATAATAACAGTCGCCTCAAGGCGCTTTACATTGTAAGGTAGACCCTACAATAATACACACAGTGAAAAACCCAACAATCATAAGACCCCCTATAAGCAAGCACTTTGGCGACAGTGGGAAGGAAAGCGGTCACGTGGAGGAATCTCTACAAAGATATTTACGTCGCAGCCTTAAGTTTAAGGGCAATTCTAGCAAGCCCAAAAATTACAATAACCTCTTGTTATCCGCACACCCAAAGGGGAATCACTCACAAAAACCAAAGCATTTACTCCCTAGCTTCCATGTTTAACTTTGAACAAATAGCCCCTTCCCTAAGGCTTTTCAAGGTTAAGCCGTCCCACTATTGCCCAAGGTTGACTGTTAGCTGTGCACGGTCCAGTGAGCATGTCTGACCTGTCCGTCAGGTGTTTGTGCAAAAAAACAAAAAAAAAAAACAACCCAAAACATCAATGCAGACAAACAGACATATCCCTTGTGGGTATTTGACTAAGCCAAGTCAATCTGACTCAGCCCCCGTAACCCCATAAAGGGTTATTTTGAACAAATGTCAAAAGGCAGTTTGCATGCATTGGTCAAATGTTTGGGAGTTTGGGTTTTCTCTGTCAACCAGAGGGTTGGGGGGGGGGGGGGTCTTGTTGTTCAGAGTGACGCCGTTGACCTCCTCTCTAACTTTACTCGGCAACACAGCAGCGTGAGTTGCAAGACAGATTAGACGTAATGCCGCGCGTCCTCTCTCGACCTACACAACGTCACTCATCTCAGCGGTCACCGTTTGATGTGCTTCGGTGTAAAAATAACTTCCTCGCCTGCCACTCGTCTCCTTCGCAGGCGCTTTCTCTTTTCGGTTTTTCCTCTCATCCTCCCCCCTCGTCCTCCCTCTCTCTCCAGGCATTTATCTTACTCCGACCCTGCTTTGGAGAGTACACAGATGTTCCTGTCAATAAAACTACAGTATGGATTTCTCCGAGGCCGGCTCCAGAAGAAACGTATGAAGATTGATACGTGCGTAGCTCGGTGTTGACAGTGACGTTTTTTGAGGGCGGTTACTTTTAGCAGCGGCGCACTCCAACCACAGCTGAATAGGGCGCATATCAAGCAGAGGTAGAGCTGTGAAGCCGCATTATGTCATTTATTTAAGAATCACGTTTCTCACTGATAACAATGACAAGTTTCTCCTCTGAAGGAGTGACCTAACAGAATATGAAATTCTATAAAAATAAGCTCTAAGACTGTCAACAAGCTCCCTGGAGATTTACTCGACTGCGCTGATGAGCCGCATGTTCGTCATCACCTTGTTTTTTTTTCTGTTACCTCAGGATATTATTGCATCTGCCAATATATGTGGCACATCCACGTGGATGTAAGGTGATGAATATGCACTTACATCAGGGTTAGTCGAGAATGATCTGCCAAAACATAACTGATGTGACAAAATGTTTTACTGTGCTGGCAAATGACTAGCTCATTCATCGTGTGCACTGGCTTTTTAATATGGCCGAGTTTATACACATCTCCCTGCTGATTGGCCCGTTTGTCTGACGCACTCGCCAACAAAGTTTAGAATATAAAATAGCAGCATAGAGCATTTAATTCAGTTTCCTTATCTAATAATTGTATTGTCACACTGTTAAATCTGCATTCTCCCGTGTCCGTGTGATGTACATTTGTGTTCAGGTAAGTTTACAGCGAGTAACCGTGCAGAGAATAACAACAAGCTACTGTGCGGTCACGTGCTCCCTCCTGCATGCTTCATCCATGCAGCACTCTAGCCTTACCTGAGCAGAGCATTGCTCATGTTATGTGCCGAGAAAGTAAACATTCGGACAGTGTGCTTAATTCATTCTATTGATGTGGTGCAGAGCTGTGTGTGAAAATGGTTTTGTAACAACTGATAATACAGAAAACACAAATCCAGTGTACATCTATCCATTCGGCTGCTTGTCCAAATAATATGTCTTTCTCTACGAAACATTTAAGCCATCCGAGTTTTGTTAGAAAGCGTACTATTACAACCACAATTTGAATTACAGCTACAGTTCCAAGAAAATCCTGAAAAGTATATACCGTATATCTTCCATTAGTGGCATGCCTCTTATTGACGCCCGTTTCTAATAAACGCCGGTTTGAAAACATGTCACGACAAATACACACCGGTCTCCAATAGTAGCCGGGCGACCTTCGAACCGGAAGTCCATCCGCGTTGTCTTCTTCTTTTTAACTTTTATTAGCGGTTGGGAAACAACTGAATGGTGCATTACTGCCACCAACTGGTATGGAGTGTGACTGGAATGTCACTCAAAAAACAAAAACAAAAACAACCCCTCAAATCTCCGACCAGCAGCATTTAAGCTGGATGCAGCGACCGTAGAATAGAATAGAATAGAAAAAAACCTTTATTATCCCACGAGTGAGAATTTCTGGTGTTACATAGCTCTTTTAGCAAGGGGAATATAAATGTAGAAAGGGGGGACATAAAAAGTGGTCTTATATACGTGAGCAAATGGGTTCATATATACAGATAGTACAGAAATGTATAGAAAAATGTACAGGGATATGTACACGAGAGTGTGTGTGCGCGTGTAGAAGTGGGATTATTACACTGAACTGGAACTGTTGGCTAGCAAACCTGCTAACTGATTTTCTGGTCTTTTACGTCCTCTCCTGAAGAGTCGGGCGGAGAGAAGTTTTGGGGATACCACTCGTGCACTGGGCTACCACAGACAAGGAGACACTCGGGAACGAAGGAGGAGCACAATTGGGAACTGCATTATTTGTGAACTGTTGGAATACGTTTTGAGCACTGTAAATAAATGCACTCTTTTTTTTTACCTCAGTCTAAAAACCGCACCTGGGTCCTCTTTCCCTCTCACTTCCATAACAATTCTGTCTGAGAAGAGATTAAGAGCCGGTCTCCAACAACCGCCTCTCCCAGATGTTCAGCGATTGGTCTCTTCAGTTCGCAGACATTTTACAGGCTTTTGTTAAAAGAAGACAGGATTGTCCACAGTAGTAAATATGGCCCCGTTTATGCTTTCTTGGAATTGAGGTTGTACATAACACTGCATACAACTGTAATACAAAATATAAAACATGCTTTTTTCATGCTTTATACGTTGATCACTGGCTGCTGACTTCTTAATGAGGCATATAGCTTTTGTCAGTCATGTCTGAAGCCATCCTATTAACATTACTTGTCTTTTATTTTATTCTCAATTTAGCTAGATGTGTAAAAAGATCTGGCACACCAAGATAAGCCATATTAACCAATAATTTCAATTTTCGCTTTAGTGTACAGCAAGGATCTCATTCTGTATGCAGTATCCTTGTCATAGTTTTCCGTGGTACCTAGAAAGAGCTGGGGGAAAAATGGCCCGATAAAGAAACACTTCAGCAGCAGTGAGGGGTTCATTTGACTATACCAGAATACTTTTCCACACTGCGTGATGCTAAAAGGTTTGACTATACATTTCATCACTGTTACCGCAGTCAAACGCTGTCGTTGCAAGGGCCTCTCTTTTAGCAGAACGATATGTAGTCCCAGCAGTCATCTTCCATACCTTCTTCTCTCGCTGAAAGGCCTACTGCTGTCTCTCTCCAGAGAGGAGGATGCTCTGCATCATGCCCTCCACCATTTTAGACTGGCAGATGAATCAGCGCAAGGAGCTATCGCTCTCTGCGTGTGCCGACGCGGGGAGCTCGGCGAGAAAGAGGCAGAGCGAGTGCGCTGTTAGAGGAGAAAAGCAAAATCACCTCAGGTTATCTGCCAGCTTTTGTGACAGCCTGATAAGAGGAACAATTCAAAACAGAGGCAGAAAAAGCAGCGCGGGAGAAGAAAAGAGCAGCGTGAGTGAAAGACGGAGAGAGAGATTTGAGCCAGTCAGACGTAAAGCATCGCAGAACGTTAAGTCGTTTTCAGTTGGCTCGTGTCAAGCGGTAGCTCTTGTCAAACTCTCGAGTACCCATTAAGTTCATACACAGGGACATCCGATTCCAAATTAGCTTGGGAAGGTTATAATTGCACGAAATCCAACAGCCAGGCCGCGTAGCCGGTATTTCCAAGCGAATATTACACAGCAGGTCACAAAAAGAGCTCTTGTTATCGTGAAAGAGGAGTAAAGCCCACCACAATCTCAGACATTGCAGGAAACGGGGAAAAAACAACTAGAATGGCTAAAAATCCTCAGATGTCTAACTAAGTCTTAATCATATGTTTCATTAGGACG
Source organism: Pelvicachromis taeniatus (assembly GCA_015108175.1). Lineage (NCBI taxonomy): Eukaryota > Metazoa > Chordata > Actinopteri > Cichliformes > Cichlidae > Pelvicachromis > Pelvicachromis taeniatus. Next base: position 10,253 of record VURO01021313.1, read on the forward strand.
ATCCTGATTGGGGTATTTAGGCGTTGAGCAGAGAGCTATGAGCAGAAGTGGCACCTACTGAGAGAAAGACTGTGATTACTGTAATCAAGACTTTTTCACTGGGGAGAGGAGAGGAGAGAAAACACAGTTGGGAAGAGCAGTTGCTTCAGCCTCTTCAAGGAAAGAGAGAATATCACAATATTTGATAATACGAGCTCTTGCGTATGCATATTTTATGAACTTCGTCAGGGTTCTGCGTGGGGAAAATCATGTGCATACGTGGTTGTGGACATCCTGCCATAAATATCTCCGGCTACAAATGGGTGGGTTTGCACTAGATGATCTCCCAGTCTGTGCCTGCCTGTAAGCTTCCTCTGTATTTACACATTTGTGTTTCTGCCAGTGACGGCAAGTGTTCAGCAGAGTACGAAAAAGCTTTTTCGAGTGGTGCTGATGGCCTCCCCCCATCTTTGCCCCCGCCATCATTTCTTTTCCATCTCTTCTTCTCAATCTTTCTGTGGATCCAGCTCAAGCTGGGCCTTAAGGTATCCCCCAACGCCTCCACCATCGCCACGTCC
>VURO01021314.1:16683-38337 GCA_015108175.1 Pelvicachromis taeniatus
TTTTTTTTTTTTTTTTTTTTAAATTTTTTTTTTTTTTTTTTTTTTTTTTTTTATGCCTAAAGTTAACAAAACCTTTACAATAGCTCTTCCACATTGTAAGGGGTGTTTATGCTCCTTCTTCTCCCCTGTCTTGTTCCATTTGGCCACTTATATGCTCATCTGGGTTAAGCTACAGCATTGGAACAAATAGTACATTTCTTTTTAGAGCACACATAGCCAAAAATAACTCCCCTCACTTTCCAGCTATACTGAAGCCCCAGCTGTGGGAGGTACTACTTCTAGGAATTGAGTGGTCTCTGTAGGGGTCAACAAGTGTTTTTCCTCTTTGCTACTAGAGCACCACAGGGAATATTATTTAGAAATCAGGACATTTGTCGTTGATAAAATAGCATTTCCTCTCTTAGGAGGTTATATTGTTGCTTTTTGGCATGTATAAAATGTTTTCCTGCCCATGATTTGCCGATAAAGCTTGTTGGGTTGCTAAAAGGCTAGAACTTTAATCACCGATGAGAGCTTTGTGGCTTTTAGCCAAGGAAGGAAATGGCTTTTCTAAATGCAGCGCGTAAGGCATTTCCCCCCTGAGATTGCACTTATTGATGTCTGAGCATGTGAATCTCTGAATCACTGTTTTTGCTGTCTGCTCACAGGAAAGACATTAATGAAGGCTTCCCGCCAATATACTGAGCACAGGTTAACAGGTGCAATAAGGGGAAAAACATGAACTGATTAATTCGGTGGATTTGGTAAGTGTACGAGGCAGTCCGTTAAAAGGAAATTAATTTAGCTGCTATTTCTCCTTCAAAATCAGAGCTAAAAAGAAAACACATCTTATCAAACAAATCATACAAGGGTGTTTTGTTTTACCCTGAAATAGGCTGCCAGGAGGCCTCTGAGAAAAAAACATGCAGTAAACATGTTTACCCCGTAAGCTCGTGGCAGATCTGTAAGAGAAGCCCAGTAATGAGAACAAGCTGTAAGCTGATATTGCCATCTTGGAAACCAACTGTGTGTTTTGTAGCTCTAATGATATCTGCTGCTCCAGAACTATTGCTCACATGTTTACACAAAAATGAAGCCTGTCAGTTTGCAAGCCAGTCAAGTTTCTTTAATCACTTCTCTGCCGGTAAATGGCTCAAATATACAACACGTGTATAAATACGCTGTGGCACAATACACTTTTTCCTTTTTCACTTTCACTCAGTACTTTAAATACAAGTAAAATAAATCCTGAGAGCGCAGAAATGTTGTTAGTGAAAGTATTTCTAAAATAAAATGACTCTGCTTACCTTTTCAACGTATTATATTATTTGGTCGCAACTTATCTTAAACTCAACCAAATAACAGTTCAGCATCCCATTTGTTTTTTTTTTCCTTCTAAGACCATTTTAAGCATGGAAGCTCTGCTTTTGACAAAGCAAATCAAATCCTGATTATTTCACAGCAATGTTCTTCCCATTGACTGAGTAATAATTTCACCTCTTATCATTTTATTGGGTCATAATTAAAGTTGCATTAATTTGAAAGTACTTTATTGTTTTAGCTGGTGGAGCTGAATGAATTATGACTAATTTGTAGCCTGCTGGGCATTCTGACTAATAACACGCCTTATTTAGAAGACATTACATATCCACATAGTGTTACTGATTGACCAGAATGGTCAGCATACTTTCTTCCCATTGAAACAAGAGTATTATTTAACACTTTTCATGGCAAACTATATTTCCCCAGTCACGTGCCTACATGTCTCTTGAGATCATAGGATAGATGGTGTCACTGTGGTGGTAGAAACACACCTTCAGTCAGAAACATTCAAGGGCTTCAGATGCAGATAGCTATTTTTGCATTTTGAATGAATTTGACCCACTTTTCAAGATTACTTTGTATGTATCACACTATAGTATATTACTATATATGCTGGCGCTTCAGTCGTGTGAAGAACAGAGCTTTCACATGAGTCTGTGCAGCCAAGTGAAAAACTAAGTACATCCTTACTGCTTCCATTATTAACAAGCGGAACCAGTTTTTTTTTTTTAAAGAAAAAGAAAAAAAGAAAAGGTTTTGACGTGTTGCTGGTCTGAGGCATCCAGCTTCATGTTCACACAATGCCAGAATTTTTCCAGGAATGGATACCCAGCAAATCTACCCCAAGGTCATACTGTGCAATACTCAGAAAAACTGTAAAACCTCCCCCGAGCTACAGCCTAAAATCTACAGGCCTCAGTTAGCATGTTAAATGTTAAAGTTCTTGACAGTACAAGTAGAAAAAGACTGAACAAGTTCAGCTTGTTTGGAAGGAGAAAAGAAAATTCTTCTTCTCTCTAAAATGAACTGCAGCATGGTTTAGGGTTGCATCTGAACAAACCCAAAGACTTCTATAACAATGTTCTGCCATAATACATGCAGGTCAGCACACCTCATACCAACTATCAAGCATGGTGGTGGAGGGGTGGTGATTTGGGCACCTCTCAGTCATTGAGTTAACCGTGAGTGTCTGAGTGCCAAATTGTGTCAATGATCCAAAGTACGTCAGGAAATCTGCAAGTTACTGATTCATACAAAAGGTGTCTCACCATAAACGGTAGAGCACTAGATATGTATTAATTTCATGGCATTTCACTGGCATGATAAAACTGAAAAGTCCTTTGCATCCATTCTTACAGTGTAGAACAATGGTTCCAAACGTATTCCCTCTTGCCCCACTGCAGTGCGCGCGCACACACACACAATTTTTGTCAATCATTAACATTACAAAGCGATCAAAGTTGAATTTCACCTGACGTTAAGTGCAATTGCATCAGAGAGTTCTTATTTGTTGATTTTTTTTATTTCCTTTAAAAAGGAAAAAAATACCTGCATTGCTTTGAATCCAGTCACTGGGGCCCTGCCTACAGTTTATTTCATATTAATTATTATTCATTACTCTTAATGTACTTGAACGCTCACATTCAAGCGCATACCAACTAAAAGACATGTTTCATGTTTTCATTTATCACTAAACTGAGCTACAGGAATCCACCGCATAGTTGAGTGTCAAATTAATTATTCTCTTAATCCTGACACAGTTCTGAGGAGGAGCAGGGGATCATATACACAGGTTATTCTTAACCCATGACGCCTTTTTCTCTGAAGCAGGCCAAAGCTATTCATCTGCTGCTTCTCACATGTGAAGGAGTCATCTCATTCTTACACTTCTATCTCGTGTGCTGTGGTCAGCTGACCGCAGCTACTGCTGTGTTTACCTAACGGCCTGTAATAAAGGCTCTCTGCTTTCTCTTTAAAGGGACACCTATTTGACATTTAACAAACACATCCCCACCTCCCATGCAGACTGCCATTCATATACACCCTATTTAGTCAAAGCAAGTCACTTTTATTTAGCACATTTAAAAACAACAAGAGTAACCACCCAAGCCAACAAAATACACAGAATAGATAGCACCAACATACAAGATGTACTTTGCTGTGTCTCCCAGCAAAGACTTGAGATTCTAGGAGACGGGCAGTTAATTCTAAGAGCTGTACAAGGTCCTCAGCATCAGCAGAATGGTATCTGCTCCTTTGTGGAAGAAGGAACAGGATGAGCATTGCCAGAGTTACAAAATGACCTTCAGCGGCCCACTGTTGTGAATGTCTCTGCATGCATAAAGGATGTGGGGGCCATACAGACTACAGAGTACAATTTTCAGTTGCAATGAAATTTCAGCGAAATGGACTAACCTGCTGCATATTCTTTTCATTTCTATCAAACAATGTAGCGTCCTTTCAAATCTAACACATTGCCCAGTTCATATCAGTGTAGATATCCAGTGCTCCTTTAGATTTTTTTGACCAGTGTACAATAAAATAAAATTCACGAGCTCAATCTGAAAAATCTAAAAAAATAAAAATAAAATAGCATATAGTGTAAAATGTCATGAGGGCCACAAAACCTTTTTTACAAAGCTGTTTTTAAGATGAGATAATACCAGCTTTTATTTGGTTCTCATTTAGAGGAAGAAGGGGCAAAAAAAAATCACTCCCACCAGCACTGCTGATTTATTTGTGAAAGTCAGGAAAAAGCCGCTGAAGAGCCAACATCCTTAATTATTTTGTGCATATGTGGATTAATGGACCAAGTGCCTTTTTATTTGGCAAAGCCAATTACCTTTTCAGTTATTATTTTGATAAATGTTTTTTTTAATCCCCACATCCCGAATTTAATATCATCCAAATGTTATTAAAAAGATGAATCCAAATGCAGAGAGGCATGCTGTATTTTAAGGTTGATGCAGATCCAAACAAAGAGAAAATAGAAACTAAACTAGGAACGCTTGGAAGTAAACAGGTGGAGAACGCCACACAATACGACCACAAAAATGAGGATTGGACGTGTTTATACAAAACAGCTGAGAACGATCAGAAAAAGCCAAGTACAGCAAGTAAAAGTGCAAGGACTTTCTAAAGGAAGCAAACACAGAAAAGAATACAAACACTGACCAAGTGCGACAAGAAAACATACTGAAACATGTCTACACAAGAAGACGGGGCGAGGAAACACTGAGAGACAAAGACAAACAGAGGGAACTAACTAAACACAAACTCCATAAAGACATCAGTAAATAAAGATAACACCTGAAGTCTCAAACAACACAGGTAGAAAAACAAGACACCATAAAGACTGAATAGGGAAGCTCAGGAAATAAAGATGTCAAAATGTCTAAACACGAGGCACTAAATTAAAACTGCTCTACAAATCGTAAACTAGACACACAGAGTACCCAAACCAAAAAAGACGACCAAATAAAATGCAGGGACTGAGGTCCCTCTGGAGCTAATATACAAATCAAAAAGAATATGAACAAAACCGACAACATTTCATAAGAGAAAAGGAACAAAGTGTAAACCATGAGCTCCCAAAAGTTGGGTTCAAAACTGTAGCACCAGTTAACAGCAGCCATCCTGAGGTGCTTTTTTATTTTAGGGTAAAGTCTCTAGAATACTGGAGAAAACTGAAATTGTTGCTCTGAGCTGGACTTTACGACGGTGGTGGAGGTTCGGGGAGGGGCGGCAATCTGGTGCGACTGGTTGGAGAGCAAGGGGAAAGTGCGAAGTTTAGCAGAGAGAGATGACAAACAGCACACAAAGGAGACATTTGGCAGGTCAGAGGCTTCATTAAACACACACCGGGAACACAACGCTCCGGAAACAGAGACATCTGCAGGAAGGAACAAAAACAAAGCAAATGGGACTTCAGGGGAGAAGAGACACAAGGTTAATGGTTTATCATCATTATGAAACTATGATGATAAACAAGGGCAGAGGGGAATAGGGGTGAGTTGCTCATCAATTAACAGGAAGTCCCCCAGGTTGTAAAGCAGAGAGGGTACCTGCCTCCTGAGCCTAAACTGGGAGTTTATTCCACTGGAGACGGTTCTGATAGCTGAAGACTCTGCCTCCCATTCCTCTTTTAGAAACTCTAGGAACGACAAGCAAGCCAGCAGTCCTAGAGAGAATTGCTCCGTTGGGATAATATGATACTATGAGGTCTTTGAGATACGATCGGGTCTGATCCTTAAGAACTTTGTATGTGAGGAGGACTTTAATGTCAAATCTGGATTTAGCAGGCAGCCAATGATAGCCAATGATTTCCTAGTCCCTGTAAATGCTTTCGCTGCAGGATTCTGGATCACCTATCATCCCCATTTTTATTGATTTTAAAGAGTAATGTAAATGTTAAGGTTCAGAAAGACTAAGTGGACTCTTAGTTAAAGCTAAATACAACAGGTAATACTGAAAGTTTCTGGGGTCTCATGCGACACCTATATTGTGTCTTCTTTGCACTGACTCCCCATAAAGTTAGCTTAAGGTCTTGGTGTTCACTTTCAGAGCTCGTCATAGTCAGTCTAAGGAGCTTGGAAAGAAGGCGACTGGACTTAGAACTGAAGAAGCTTTTTGGATGAGAGGTGAAAGAAGTCCACTAACGTTTCCCTAGACTACCATGACCTGAATGACTGAGAACCAGCACAGACATTCTGCATGGTCAAACACCCATACATAACGTGCAGGTCATTGAGTTTTTCTGATTAAAACCTCCTTGTTCTACATGGGAAGCTAAGAGAGACTGTATTCAAGGTTGCAGCTCCTATACTAGGGAATGCACTACCATTACGTTACATTATTTATACAGGCCTGTTTTTAACTAGTGGACAATATTGTTGTTTTAATATTTGTATTTTGTTATTTGCTGTTGGGAAGCACTTTGTACCCCAGAAAGGTTCTATAAAAATACACCTTAAATATGTAAAAAAAACCAACAACAAAACACCTGCTAATCTTTTTCACATAGATTTGGAAACCGCCCACATTCAATCATATTGTCCAAGCCATGTCCAAATCAGTTTTTATGACTACCACAATAAAAGTCCCATGCATATCTTAAAAGAAAAATATCTGAATGCCGCAAGAGCGCAGTAGATATTTGGCGCCATCAGTATTGTTTAAACAAACGTTTAAAGTTGTGTTATGTTACTGTGTTGGAGGAGGCATTGAATAAAGGGGCAAAAAATACCTTATGGTTGAACGTTTTGAGCATGCACATGAGTACTTGAAAGGAAAAAGAAGCGGTGCTAAATTTCAAACTGTATGCACTGAATATTATGCACCACTTAAACATTGGTTTCTGCAGTCAGTTTAATTTGAATATGTTTTTCTTTATTCTGCACAGAAAAGACCAGTTAAACCACATTGTGCTCACATTTTTCACCTTTGCATCTTGATCACAGTTCACACAGACAGAATCTGGGACAGAGTATCGCACAAGGAAACTGCAGAAATGTGCTCTGTGCACACGTGTTTCGAGTTTATTCAGGCAGTAAAACAGATTCCCAGTGGTTCTTTCTGTGTAACTGTGTTTCTAGGTAAGGCAAAAGCAAACAGCTTTTTCCGTGTGCGTCGTGGCACTGAACTCTCCAGCTGCTGCTTTCTCTTAAAGAGCAATAAAATGACTTCCAGGAAACTGCTGATACTCGCCTTGTGGCTGCGCTCCTCAGTGGAGTTAGATTACCATTATTAGCTTGTCACTGAAGTGTATCTTTGCAATCCTCAAAAGCAACAAGATTTTATAGCACTTGCAACAAGGAAAAGAAGACATAAGTAGATATTTACTGTATTAAAGATAATTATGTGTAATCTTCCCCTCTGTTCCTCTCCTCCTGTTTCCTTCAGTTCTCTCTGAGAGACGTCCACACCTCACTGACTGTGCTTCCCCTGACATGATGACTTTCCGCTGCAGATGGAATGTCGGCGCTTTTCAGAACCTCTCTGATCCCGGAGCACTCCGCTTATTCTACTTTAGAAATGTGTAAGGAGAAACGCTCTCTCATTACTACCAGAGTGCTTTTTTTGGGAAAGATTGGGAAGGAAACAAAAGGAGAAAAGCATGGGTGATAGGTGCCTGTTATGTATGGGCATTCATACATCTGCAGGTTCTAAAGCACAGCTTTAAAGCATGCTTCAGGCTGCGTTTCTGCACGTATGTAGTGTGAGGAAAACTCCAGTTGTTTGCAGCCTTTCAAATGATTTTAAAGTATTAGAATGAAGTATTTTTAGCCTGTTAAGTGAGCAAAAACACAGTAGAAACACTTTGTGTAGACACACCATCGTTTAGCTGCTTAGGTGAATCAGGGTCATTGGGTTTATACCTCCAATTTGTAAAATTTAAACTATGTTGACAAAGCAAAGTCCAGCTTATATTGTAACGTTTAACATGCCTAACTCGGGGCAGTTTACACTTTATTGTCTTAAATACTGTTTTTAAGTACACATTTCACACAGGGAGAGTAAATTTTTTAATCATCAGCAAATGCAATAAAAAGATAAAAGAGGAATAATTAAAATCCCAGTTCCAGTCCATCCCCAGTTATTTCCAAACTGTTATATTTCGTGAGAATTTTAATCTAAATGACAAAGGATTTTATCCTGTAGAATCAAATAAGAATTCAACCAGAGAAGTGCATCTTAACCTACAAGTTTCTTTGTTTAAATATATTTTTGGCCTTTTTCTGGTTTTATTAGACAGATACAGTGAAGACTGACAGGAAAGAGGAGGGAAAGACAGAGGGGGAGACATGCGGCAAAGGGCTGCGGGTCGGCCGCTCTTAGCCACACGGCACATGGCCGCCTGCTCATCCCGCTGAACTAAACCAACGCGCCCTTAACCCACAAATTTATAAAAGTTTCAAAGATGTGACCTTTCAAAATTATATAGTTCTGTCTCTTTAAAATTGTAAAGTTTTATGAGGACTAAGAATTTTAGTTGAATTGTTTTCATTTATAATTTTATTTATGATAAACGACCTCTTGTGGCCAGCCTGCAGTACCTTCGTGACCCATGAATCCTTTGGCTGAATTTTATGTGCAGTCAGTGTTATCAGCTGTGTTGCTTGATTGTGAAGCTAGATCATTAAACTAGAACTAAAGTTGGATAAATTGCATGCATTTTACATAAATGTAATACTTGATCAGTTCATTTAACACAGTTGTTTATCCCTCAAAAATCTAACTGAATATTTAAAAGATTAGTTAATAATACTGCCTCTTTTTTATCATCTGTAATTCCCCTCAGAACAAAATGCCATTTATTAGCAGGGCAAGTCATGATCTTATCTGCAGATTACCATGAAATCCGATTTCATGCACACATGGGAACAACCCCTTTTTTTGTGACCTTGTGCTTTTCATGGACTTTTCATGGACTTAACTGACTAATGCACTGATTCATGTCCCCCACCTCTCAGACCCCCTCCTCAGTCTTCAAATAATTGGAGTGAATGTCCTCACTACAGCACCGAGACTCTAAACGAGTGCTTTTTCGATCAGAACCACACCTCCATTTGGACCTATTACAACGTCCAGCTCCGCTCCAGGGATGAGACTGTCCTCTATGATGAGAAGGGTTTCTTTGTTAATGACATCGGTAAGTTCACTGCCTATTTGTGCACACTGAAATTTTCATCTTAGAGAAAACTAATAGAAAGGTACAGTTGTAAAGTTTTCACATGTTACACTGTTACCACTTTTAACTGTCATACCATCACAAGTACATTATTTGTTTCTGATAATTTGCTAGAATAAACTTCAAAAAGTGAATTTTTGGTAAACATAAAGGGTTATGGCCTGAGTTCAGGTCATCCCTCCTATGACTGCCTGTGCAATTATGGATAACATCTCCCATGAGTCTTAGCATTTGCACATTCTTCAGGTTTGTGTCTGTTTTAATGCTTTATTTATGAAGGACTTATTGGCAGGCAGATATTGTAGGCCAATATCAGCTATTTGCCAATCTATCCGTATTGACGCTTGTAAAGGCCGGAAAATGTTAAAAGTAGAGAAGAGACGTATCTTACAGCTTTTTCCTCTACGTGAAAACATTTAGTTAGGATCTTTATAGAGCACAGAGCACACATGACTTTCATCTACTGATAGTTTGATAACATCTTTCTTTTTTTTTCCTCTTGTTTATTGTTTAGTCTAAGCCTATTTTTCATAAAACAATCTACTACAATGTGCTTTCAACTTTGTGCCAACTGTTTGGGAAAACCTCTTCCTGTTTCAACATGATTGAATCTGATCAGTGGCTGACTTCACTAATTCTTTCGGGCCAAATGTCAGGCTTGATGTCAGGTTTTGAAATCTTGCTTAAGGATGACTTGCAATCAAATTCCAAGAAGAGGCGATTACAGTAGTACATGTATTCAGGTTGCTTTGTAAAAACAAGTTCAGCAATCATATGCAGTGTTCTGGTCTTTGCTTGCTTTCATGTAGGCAGTGAAAGAGACAGTCAAGGACAGTGATGTAAGGATCGGTCTGTTATTACTCAACAAATTAATTAGTTCAGTCCCATGGAAGACTTCCTGACTGATGAAAAAGTGCTCTAAAGTGACTTTTTGTTCTGCAGTGCAACCGGATCCTCCTGTCAGCCTGAACTGGACGCTGCTGAATGTGAGTTTGACTGGTATTCACTATGACATACTGTTGAGCTGGAAGCCTCCTCCATCTTCAGATGTGGAGACGGGGTGGATGAAGCTGCAGTATGAAGTTCAGCACCGTGACAACAGCTCCAGTGTGTGGAAAATGGTGGGTGTGTCATGAATGTAATACACTGCTCAAAAAAAGAGGTTGCACAAGTAGTCCAACTCCTTCACCTCTGGCAATGGCCATCAATACAACATGAGCACTGCCGAGGTACAAAATGCACTCCAGCAGGCCACTGGTGTGAATGTCTCTAACCAAACAATCAGAAATGTGACGAGGGTAGCCTGTTGGCCTGACATTGATATCACTGACTGGCTCCCACACTCGCCTGACTAAATCCAATAGTTATGTTTTGATTAATCTGACACTGTCAGGTTGCACCTCGGAGCTCAGTGACGCCCAGATATGGGATAAGATCCCCCAGGACGCGATCCATCGTCTCATTAGGATGATGTTGTCAGTCATGCATACAACCACACGGGGGCCATACAAACTACCTGGTATTACTTTGAGTTGCTGCAGTTAAATTTTGGCAAAATGGACTTGCCTGCTTTGATTTTGATGTGTCTTTGAATTCAGCCCTCTGTGGGTTGATCATTTTCATTTCCATCAAATTATGTGGCATCCTTTCATTCCTAACACCTTATCCCGGTACATATAGTACAGATATCCACCATGATTTGTTTTGGGTTTGTTTTTGTTTTTTTAACCCATCGAGATCTGATGTGTTTTCAGAAAATGCCGTGTTTTTGAGGAGCTTTTGATTTTGATAATCTTTTTATTGTTGTCAAAGGAAACCTAAATGTCAGACTTTGAAACCTTATTTTTTTCACCACAGGTTGGCCCTGTTTTGAGTACACAGTGCTCCCTTTATGGGCTTCAAACTAACATTAATAATGAGATCCGGGTTCGGTGTAAAATGCTCGGTGGGAAAGAGTTTGGAGAATTCAGCGAATCTGTCTTCATCCGCATCCCATCGAAAGGTAAACTCACTGTTTGACTCAGTGTTTGAACTGGGTGGAGAAGACATTTTAAAGACTTTTCAGTTTTAGATCATCTTATATTTGTCATCAATGAACATTTGAGTACTATTGCACATTGTTTTATGTGAAATGTAACGTGATTTTTTTGTTTGTTTGATTGTTTGGTTTTTTTGTGTCCATTTTTTTCATCAGTTTCCAGATTCCCCGTGTTGGCTTTGCTCATCTTTGGTGCCTTGTGTTTAGTTGGCATCCTGATGTTAGTTATCATATCACAGCAAGAAAAGTAAGCATTTTAGATTCATTGGGTTTTCTTTGTTAAACTGAAACTGTGTGGACTGCTTAACTTTGAAAATCTACCACAGGCTCAGACATCAAGTGTGCTTACTGTTTTCCATTTTCTTCCATGCATTGTGTGAAATTTACCATTCTTTTTTTTTTTTTAATGTATTCCTCAAGGTGGATGGTTATCCTTTTGCCTCCTGTTCCTGGACCCAAAATTAAAGGAATTGACTCAGAGCTACTCAAGGTGCTCATCCCAAGTTATGACACTTAGAATAGCTTGATTAGCTATTAGCTTGATTACAAAACTGACCAATCCACTGGTGTTAAATGTCAGTTATTTTAATTGTGCTAGTTGCCCTAATCCTAAATCCCAGCAATCACAACAACAGTTGCCTCAAGGCGCTTTCTATTGCAAGATAAATCCCCTACAAATAATAATGATGAACAATAATAAAACAATTATAACTGCCAACTTTCAAAAAGAGGAAAAATGCATGGATAGGCAAGATAAGGCAGCACAGAACTGGGATAACTGGGAATAACTGGGAAAGAGGGCTCAGCATTTTATATAGTTAAGTATATATGGTTCATCTTTGATTTCTCTTATAATTAATTTGGGTAAATTTGAGTTTTGATAATCTGACTAAAGTTTTCAGAGATATTTTTGGGATATAAATTCCAAATCACAGCAAAAACATGTACAGCAATACAGCACTGAAATGACTCTACAGGTTAAAAACAAGACTATAATTGCAATGATGGCCTCTAAGTGCATTGGTATATTCTCTTTCTGACAGAGTGGGAAGCTTAGGGAGTTGACATCAATCCTGGGTGGTCCTCCTGATTTGAGGCCAGAGCTCTACAACTCCGACCCCTGGGTGGAGTTCATCGATCTGGACATTGAAGAGCAAAGTGACAGAGTGACAGACTTGGACACTGACTGTCTCATGAACCCCCACCTGTCTTCCAACTGCTCCCCACTATCAATTGGCTTCAGAGACGATGATTCAGGTCGCGCTAGCTGCTGCGATCCAGATCTCCCCTGCGACCCAGAACCATCACCTTTCCTTCCTCTGGTCCCAAATCTTGCCCTCAGTCAGGAGACATCATGTGCAGCAACCTCTGAGCCAAGCTCCCCCATCCAAAGCTGCAACTCTGAGGAGCTTCCTTCATTCGTCACAGGCAGAGACACTCTGTACACCCAGGTGAGTGAGGTGAGGTCATCGGGCAAGGTGTTGCTCTTACCTGAGGAGGAGACAGAGGGGGAGAAAATCCCTAGTAAAGAGAAAGAGGATGAAATTGTGGCAGAGAAAGAGAAGAAAGAGTTTCAGCTCCTCGTGATGAATGCAGATCACAGAGACTACACTTCAGAGCTCAATGCAGGAAAAACAAGCCAAGAATTATCCACAGGGGACCCGACCGAACCCTGTAAAACATTTCTGTCACCTCACCACGAATCAAACACCCCCACGCCCCCGCCAATCCCTGCTCCTGTCTACACTGTGGTTGAGGGTGTTGGTAGACAGAACAGTCTCTTACTGTCACCAAATTCAGCACCAGCCCCACATCTGATAATCCCAAAGAACATGCCGACACCAGATGGCTACCTGACCGCTGACCTTCTGGGAAGTATCACGCCGTGAATCAGTGTCGAAGTGTGCAAAATAAAAATCTGGAGGTTGACTGTTGAGACATTCCACTGCATCCTTGGCATAGTTTTGTAAAGGAACTGGACAACAAATGTGTTTTACTCTTGATTGTGGAAAAGGGAAGCATTAAAAGGGAAAGCTCGAGCTAAAAACTGCCTCAGTCGAAAACCAGTTTTTGACCACTAGGGATCAGAATATCCCCTGAATAAAATCCAAAGCAAATATATTGATTGCTTATGAAGTGCACCATCCAGTAAACATGTATTTATTTTATTTGCATTTATAACAATTTGAATTTCCTTTCAGCCTCGGTGATCCTATTTGTTTAAACCTTTGCTAATTTTTTGTCATTTGGTGCTCTAAACAAGGACAAAAATGGACTGCAGGTGTACAATTCCCTGCAATATTTTTACAATGAGCAACACCTTTCATGCTACAGATTCACATTTTAATCAGTATTAATATTAAAGACACTGCGTCCTTGTGGATTTTGTATATATGAAAAGATGTTATTTGAAAAGAAACAAATAAATAACCTTGTTTTTGCTTTTTTTGAATTACATTTTTTTTATCTGTCAGATCAACTTTGCCTCAATGCAAATGCAACTGCATTCAGTAAAGCTTTGCTTTTCAAAATGCTCAGTGTATGTCAACATATTGATTCCTAAATAAGAATAATAAAGCATGATTTATGTGTGACAGGATAAACTAGAGCTCAATGTAAGATGTTAGTTTAATTTTAATATTGTCACATATTGTGTTCCTAAAAACTGTGAAAAGTTTTGAGAGCTAAAGCCAAAATGATATGAACTGAAATTATTTTTGCTCAGTCAGTATTTGTGTTTATGGTGCATTGATTTTTTTTTTTTCTTTATTTGTGGTTGGCTTATATGCATTTGGTACAAAGTAAAAGCTGGGGTTATTGCAACAGTCCAAAATTACATTAAAAAATATCTTATTTTAGCTTTACGTGTCTTCCTATTATTCTAATATGTATTTTGTTTATGTAACTTCTGAGTAAGTCAAGAGTTTAAATATCAACATAATTCTGGAGGACAAGTCATTTATTTTTAGGTTTATTAATAAAATATAACATGGTAACAACTGTCACTATGTTTAGTTTTTTCTCTTAAAGGTATATAATCTATGCGAAATTTATATAAACTAGAGATTTTTCTAACTAAATGTTACATTATCATAAAATTGTACAGGGAAACACAGCTTCACGGCTAGTAAGCTAGCTTTATAGCCAAATGACTTGGTATCGTTATTAGCGTCATGTTAATATCACTTAAGAGGAAAATAATAAAGGAAATACTATACTGACTTGCTCTCTCAGGTTTAAAATATGACAAAGTTAAACTGTATTAATCTTGAGAAATTTCTGGAGGAGTTTTGTCAACTAGAACAGGTAAAGTAATTTACATTGCCCTCTTAGCCAGCTAACTTGCTAACAGGCTAACTTGGGCTGCTATTTACCTCGTCATTCTTTACTTCTTGCCACTTTGTTAAACTAAGAGTATTAGCTATAGACATTTACAGAAAGACTTTATAATAAACTTTAGACTGTGCATTATTATATATGTGCATATGTGTCTTTATGGAATAAAGTATTTTCTCTGGCCTTTACCTTTATTAAACAGAACATAACTGAAGTTAATGGCAGAAACGGCATGTTGGAGATTATGTTAGAGGATGCTAACAGAGTGGTGAAGTTTCACCAGACCAAGGAGAAGAGCCTAATTGAGGGTGAGTGTTAAAACTCAAAACCGTTGAAAAACATCTCCCTCTGCTGGTGGTTTTGCATTCATTACTACTAGAGTAGTTTTGTTATTTTGTTATTCGTTATCCAGCTTATACTGGCCTTGGTGAAGGCCCTCTGTTCATCTTCTTTATGAAGTGAGATGTTATAACTTGTTGATCTCATTATTCACGTTTCATGTGAGCATCCAGCACTGTAACTGTACATATGTGATAGAAAATACCATCTCGACAATATTATTAACAAGCCAGATTTGGTAATGCTTCAACGTACAGAAGAAAAACATTTTAAACATGTGTTTGTTTTTTCTTTCTGTAAATGATTAAATTCATTTCTGTTTTATATATGTATTTGGGGCATAAAAGTAGACTTTTTTTTCTGAACCTCTTTCAGAAAAAGATAGCCTTCTTGTCACAGTGAACAAACTGCAGCAGACTCTGCAGGAGCAGTGGAACCTCAGAGGTATCTCTAATAACATATCAAACATACATATACAATCACAGCAAAAGAAGTACCCTATGCCAGCTCTTAGGTTTTACATATCATGACATATAATAGTTCTTGCCAGGTCTTAAAGTGAGGTAAGTACATGTGACATATTACATTGTGTCAATCTTTATTTTAAAAGAACTAAACCAGAATGCAGAAGCATTGCTGAAGTAATTGTTTTCTTTTAGGATCACTGCCTTGTTTCAATATCCAGTTTTGGATCAACTTTAGCTGTCTCAGAGATGGCTGTGTATTTGATGGTCTTGTAGCCCAAATCATCAACCTTCCACCACTGTACTTAAAGTGGGTATGAGGTGTTTGTATTGAGATGCTGTGTTTAGTTCTCTCCAAATGTGACACCGTGCATCGTGGCCAGACATCTTCACTTTGGTCTTGTCTGTCCAAACACATTGTTCCAGAAATCTTGTGGTTTGTTCCGGTCCAATCTTTTTCTTGGCAACCCTTCCAAACATGCCATACTCGTTCTGTCTTTTTCTGATTGTACTGTCACGAACTTTAACATTTGACATGTGAAAATAAAGCTTGTAGAGCTGGGTTATTTGCATGTTCTCTGAGCGTTGCACGGTCTGATTTGTGGAGGAATTTTCTGGGATGGGGATTAAATATTTTTTATTATGTCCTGACATGTAAAACCTTTGAATATATTTTTGAGAGGGGGATACTCAGCTGAAAACGGCTCCATATCATCTTTTTCATGTTTCAGTGGAGAATGAGAGACTCAAGAAGGATATAGCAGATCTGAAACAGCAGAATGAGAGAACAGCAGAGGTAAGAACAGAACAGAAACAACAGGTGTTTCCTGTATTCACTCTGGCTCCTTAGACCTGAACTGTTAAACTACAAAACAAACCTAATGGGTTTATGAGGTACATAGAGACTAAAGCTGGAAGGTGGTTGTGTTTCTACCTATACTAAATCTCCATGACAACATATGCTGAAAACATATCCAGAGTAGGTTTTCAGGGCATGTTCACAATTTGGTTTAAAGACCACTGTACATTGACACTTTTTTCCCATGGATTGTTTTACCACCAATATGCTCTCTGTGTCTGATTTTTCTTTTCAAAGTTTATGAAAAGTTTATCAAAAATACAATTTTAAAAAGAGCAGATCATGTTTTGTTTGGTCGAATCTTCCTTTAACTTGTTTATGTGGTGGTGCTCATGCGTTTCAAATGCATTCTAGGCTCAATACTTTAACAATATATATATGTCAATATATCTCAAGGCCAAACAAATGCTCAACATTTATGGTTATTAATTGCTTCTTTTAGACATTTGAAAATATAAAGTAAAGCAACAACAAAGTAAACTTTTCTGTGTGGTGCTACAAACACGAAGACTGACATCAGTGACGTCTGCTTGTGTCTTCTGAGCACCTGTTCAACTGTTTATGATGCTTTAATAAGTGAAGGAACTTAAACTGATAACCATCTATCATAGAAATGATGCTAAGCTTTTCCTAGAGCTGGTCAAGTGAGAAACACAGAATTATAGCAGCAAATTTTACTTTCTCCTCTGGCTTTTTGATCATGTAATGTGCCAGCCTTGTTCAGTCTTGCTCTTGGATGTATTTGATGCTGCCTCTAACAAAGACACCTTGAGGCAGGAAGGCTGCTTTTTCCTGGATTATATCCAGAATAGATGTTACAATATGATGTTACCATGTTTGGCTGTCAATCTGTTGTGTTTGGCTGATAGACTAAGCAGATGTATGTGGTGGTGTTGGATCAATTAGAATTGCACAATGTTATCTAAAAGTCATAAATCAATTTCTCTTTTCTTGTCGTGAACAGCAGTGCAAACTGTATCCAGCAGGGTTCCAGAAATTTGCAATAGCGTGTTCAGCGGGTGATGCAGAAAACATTTCTAAATGTGTTTTGACACAGGTTTTGGATTTGTTTCAGGTTTAAGTGTTGCTTTGGTACAAATGTTTTAATAATTACATTTCTTAGAGCCAAACAATGTGAAGACATTTCCCATTTAGTGCAACATAATGCTTCAGATTTGCTGTCAAGTCTTGTGCTTTTGTAGCTAATTGCAGATAGGTTAGAGAACTGATCAGTCTATTTTGTCACAGAAAATATTCAATAAAGAAAAAACTTCTTAATGAGTAGCCTACAATGTTAAAAATATCAAGATTAAAGTTTAAAAGCTGAAAAGTAAAGCTCTCACTGAGAGTGCACAGAGGGGTAAAATATAATATAAATTGTACAAGATTAGCAGTTTTCTTTCTGCATTATTTGGCTCACCAGTATTTCATTTTGCTGCAACAACTTTTAAAATATTTTCCAGATCTCTCCTGAACCACAGGCTTTCTTTGCCTTCAACAACAGCGCTTATCAACACTGTTGTTGAAGGCAAAGAAAGCCCGGCTAGGTCACGCATGCTTCGTCAAGTAGGAAACAAGTGAAGCTATGCTTGGATTTACCAAAATTAGTAATTTTAGTGATTGATTATAATGAGAAGAAATAATTATAACTGTGTGAATGTTACCTAACTACAAAAATATGTCTGTAAGTGACAAAGCTGTCGATCAAACTCAGTTTCAACACGTTGAGAGGAAATCTTTAGAAGCGAAAACACCTGAGAAGTATGAGCCTGTAGGAGCATGGCAGTCACCTTCATGCTGAGATTTAAAAGTGCTAAAACCTTGCTTGGCAGTAATTTCAGCCTTTGTATGTTGTTATCAGGTTGGAGAAGCTGAAGTCCAGCGGCTGGTCAGAGAAATGAGAGCAGAAGAAGGGAGACACAAGAGGGCGCTAGAGGATCTAAAACAGCAGTGTCGCAGGGAGGTGGAGGACGCCCACAGGGAACGTTTTAATCAGGGTAAAGCCTCACAGATTGCTCAGTGCACTGAGACATTGGTTCATTTCCAATGAACCCCTTGCACTCTGACATGCTACAACAAATGTGAGTACAGGTAGATGGAAGAGCTCCAAACACCGTCTGATAAATGGGATACCAAAACCACATTGCCTGCAGACATCAAGACAAAAAAGCAATGTCAGCTTGCAAAATCCTTTCATAGTTTATCTTTTTATTGTGTGCATTTAGACATTTCAGTGCAGCTTTTATTAAGTCTGCAGAGGGTTTGATTCTCCCTCTTATTTGGCCTACATACTTGCTACTCTAATCAGGAAGCTCTGCAGAAACTGTTAAAGACATCAAACTACTTACAGTTTGCTCTGATTTGCAGGAAATCTTTAGTTTTGTTGATTCTAAAAAAATGTTTTTGTGGACACGTGCTCTTGCTTTCATGACTGATTGCTTTTTATGGTTGTAGACAGAGAGACAAAGCATCAAGCACATTATCCCACAATTTGACAGCCTCGAGCTCGTATATGCATAATGGGGGCACACTCCATTGAGTGCACGAGGGGGGTGCTAGACTTGGACTAAATGAGAGCGGTGATGTTATGCAATGTTTCAGGGAATACTGGCACATTATTTATATAATTTATGCCCGTTGAGTCCTATTGCATGACACAGACAGCTAACAAGAGATCTGTTGAAGTTTCCTTCCTTACTTCAGCTTTTTACTGACACAAACAGAGAAATCTGCCTGTGGTTTGTTTTCTTCAGTGCGAACTAAAGATGACGACTGTAAGAAGCTGCTGGAGAAAAAGGATCTGGATCTGGAGGACATGAAGAAGAGACTAAAAGATCAGGAAAAGGAGAGTCAGAACGAGCTACTGAAGTTACAGATGGAGGTAAATTGATAAAATGGTAAAATTATATAATTGAAACTGTAACTACCACACTTAATTTGATTAACATAGATCTACATAAATATCTGTCATTGTTTTTCATATATTTATCATGTTTAATAATCATGTTTAAATTGTGTTGGACTGCTTATGTGAGTTTAATGAATAATATTAAGAACACAGACAGGAGTTTTGATAAAGGAACATGAGCAGGAGTCTAAACCTTTGACGTCAGACTGAACTCTGCTTTGGTTTTGAGTGTGTAGTTTCAGTTTCAAGCTCATTGTTTTGCTCTGTGTGTTTTGGCAGTTTGGTGCAAAGTTAGCCAGAGTTCAGAGTTCAGCTCAGTGGAGCCAACAACAGCAGCATCAGCAACAACATGGCCCCAGCCTCCCTCAGAGTGTCTTTAAGAGGGTAAGAAGCCCGCACAGAACCTGTTACACACCCTTGTCTAAACTGTTGTCAGTCCGTAACTGAGCGTCTTGGTGTGATTTTAACTGTTACTGATGTACTGATGTATCCTTCTCATAAAAACTTCAACTGAGACTAGAGCAAAGTCCATTTAGTCTTAACTAGAAATCTAATCTTATTAGTCTACACGTTTTAAGTCATCAGGCTACTTCCCAGTATGCTGTGTCAGCTTTATCAGCCTTAGTAACACATTAACAGGCATAATTCCCCCCTTAAATGGGAAGCTGGCTGCCTGTATACGTTGCTTTTCTAGTCTTATTTGACCACTCAACTTTCAGAGTCAGCTGGATCATTTTTTAAAGCATAAATTGAACTACAAGAAGTGAAATGCCAACTTTAGGCTTATTGCTATAAATGAACTGCACCACAATTGATCTTGATGCTGACTGTCATAGACACCTCCTTCGGGTTAACACTAACGGTCCGCTTTATTAGGTATACTTTGCTTATACCAGCTCATACCTCTTTTAATTTTTTTGCGTGATATATTCAACAATATTTTCGTCCATATTGCCATGACAGCATCACACAGCTGCTTCAGGTTTGTCAGATGAACGTCCATTATGTGAATCTGCCGTTCTACAACATCCCATAGGTGCTTTATTGGATTTAAACCTGGTGACTGTGGAGGTCATTTGAATACAGAATACTACCAACTGTTATGTTCATGAAACCAGTTTGAGATGATCTCAGCTTTGTGACGGATCCCGCTGGAAGCAGCTATTAAATGATGAACACACTGGGGTCATAAAGGAATGGACATGCTTGGCTGTGGTGTTTGAACAGTCCTCAGCTGGTACTACAGGGCCCAGTGCGTCAAGAAAAACATCCCACATTACACCACAAGCACCAGCCTGAATCATCGATACAAGGCAGGATGGATCCATGCTTTCATGTTGTTTACACCAAATTCTGACCCTACCATCTGAGTACACTGAAGTGCTCCCATGTGCCTGGCACGTTAGATATGTGCAACAACCAGCAGCTGTACTCAGTAAACTAGTCACTGAGTGTACTTAGCCACTTGTTAGCAAAAGCCTTCCTTCAAGTGGGGCACATGGTTGCTCCATCCATCCATCCATCCATCCATCCATCCATCCATCCATCCATCCATTTTCTTCCGCTTATCCGGGGCCGGGTCGCAGGGGCAGCAGCCCAAGCAGAGAAGCCCAGACCTCCCTCTCCCCAGCCACCTCCTCCAGCTCATCCGGGGGAACACCAAGGCGTTCCCAGGCCAGCCGAGAGATATAATCTCTCCAGCGTGTCCTGGGTCTGCTGATTCTCATTCCCACCGCTTCACACTTGGCTGCGAACCGTTCCAAGGCGAGCTGGAGGTCATCACTTGATGAAGCCAACAGAACCACATCATCTGCAAAAAGCAGAGATGAGATTCTGAGACCACCCAAGCGAAAGCCTTCCGCCACTTGGCTACGCCTAGAAATTCTGTCCATAAATATTACGAACTGAATCGGTGACAAAGGGCAGCCCTGGCTTAGCCCATCACCCACCTGGAACAAATTCGACTTATTACCGGCTATGAGGACCAAGCTCTTGCAACGGTTGTACAAGGATCGAATGGCCCGTAGCAACGGGGTGGTGGTCCCCCTTCTTAAAAATGGGAACCACCACCCCGGTCTGCCAATCCAGAGGTACTGCCCCTGATCTCCACGCAACATTGTATAGGTGTGTCAACCAAGACAGCCCTACAACATCGGACCTCATCCACCCCAGGGGCTTTGCCACCAAGGAGTTGTTTAACTGCCTCAGTGACCTCGCCCCCAGCGATAGGTGGGTCATCCCCTTCGTCCCCAGACTCTGCTTCCTCTACTGAAGACGTGCCAGTGGGATTAAGGAGGTCCTCGGAGTATTCCTTCCACCGTCCGACAATATCCTCAGTCGAAGTCAGCAGTGCTCCCCCCGCACTTTACACCGTGCAGGTAGAACACCGCTTTCCCCTCCTGAGTCGCCTGACGGTTTGCCAGAATCTCTTCGAGGCGTTCCAAAAGTCTTTTTCCATGGCCTCTCCGAACTCCTCCCACACCTGAGTTATTGCTTCAGCCACTGTCTGTGCCGCGTTCCGCTTGGCCTGTCGGTACCTATCAGCTGCCTCCGAAGTCCCACAGGCTAACCAAGCCCTGTAGGACTCCTTCTTCAGCTTGGTGGCTCCCCTCACCTCTGGTGTCCACCATTTGGATTGGGGGTTACCACCACGACAGGCACCAACCGCCTTGCGACCGCAGCTCAGTGCAGCAGCTTTGGCAATGGAGATGCTGAACA